>OX376698.1:4735158-4881098 GCA_947389925.1 Coelopa pilipes | reverse complement strand
GGGCCAAGCTGGGGGACCTTCGGGCTGGGGTGCCAGGTCGGTTTGAGGCAACCCGGTGCCAGGAAACTGGCCAGCGATTGCAGCTTCCGAAGCTCCGCATCGAAGGACTCGGGATCCCCATCGTTCAATTACCGCGTTATCGCGAAACGCTGAGGCCTCAGCGAAGGTGATCAGGCAGCGAGAGGGAAGGAGAGACAGGCAGATGAACGCGTGGACAGACAGCTGGACAGACACCCCGACAGACAATCAGATAGATCGACCGATTCCGCCCCTCGATTGGCAACTCGGTCGATTGGTTCGGTCGATTCGGGGGCCGCAGCGACATCGCCTCAAACGGCGATCACGGCGAGCCGGCAACGAGAGGGGGTGGGTGGGGCGTGGGTGAGGGGAGGGGATCGAGGGGGTGGTTCGGGGTTCACTTCGCTGTTGTTGTTGTAGTCACGGCGAGAGCAAACACCGGGCGAGGACGAAAATCTCAACCCGTTGGCTGAGGCGAGGAGCCAGAGAAGAGCCAGCCGGGACCAGAGGGAGGCGGAGAGAGGGTGGAGAGGGGGAGAAGGGGAGAGGAAGAGAAGGAGGTGGAGAAGGGAGCGAGAAAGGGGGAGGGACAGGGGAGACAGACGGAGACAAAAGCAACAGACGAGAGCCCGAGGACAAGGACTCGGGATTGAATTTGCGGGAGTGCGAAAAACGCTGTACAGGGTGGCGGACAGAGGGCGAAAGGAGGAGTGAGAAGGGGAGGGGGAGAGTGAGAAGGGACCGGCGGACCTGCCAACAACGCCGAGCACATTGACAGCAATTTGACAGCAGTGAAGCGGAACGTGCATAAAATCCACAGATCCAAGAAGTAAAAAAATTAAGACGTGCAGCAAAAAGCGAGCCAAAGCCAGGGAAGAGGGGGGCGGGGTTGGAAACCATGAACACCAGCGACGGCGTGATTTGGCCCTCTCTTTCCCTCTCCCTCTCGCTCGCTGCCCGGGGCGGATTCCTTAATATGATTAGGGGTTGACACTCGACGGCGTCACGGACGAGGACGCCATGTAAGCCCGGGTCCCTGTCCATGTGGGAGGGGGGGGGAATGGTTGGGGAGTGAGTGAGCGTGTGTGTGTGGGTGTCGAGTACCGTGGCATCGAATACAAATTTGTTTATTGTCCCTTTCGAGGTTCATTCAATTCGCAGCAGCTCCGCTTTGTCTAAAAGGGATCTCGAGCCAGGCACCGGCAAAAAACGAGCCACGGCGGGACGGAGAAAGGAGTGGAAACATGATATTGCTGTTCTTGTTCTTCTTGTTGTTGTTGTCGTTGTCGTCTGTATTGTGTTCCTTCCCAGGACAGGTTGGGGCTGGGGTTGGGCAGCAGCCGAGTGGCTGGATCGAAGGATTCGCCCTCCTCCTTTCCTTTCCTTCCTTTCTTTCCATACCTTTCTTGTCTTTCATGCCATCGCATCCGTGGAGGAGGGGCGGCAAAACAAAGTGCCAAACAACAACAACAACAACGGCAATGACAGCCCAACAGGCAGGGCGACGTTTAAAAAAAGGATTCCCGATATTTGCGGTGCTGTTGTTGTTGTTGTTGTTGTTTGTGTTCGTGTTGTTAACCTTTCACCTCTTCAAAAGTTCGGCTAGATTATCTCCTTTATTTGTCCTCCGATGAGAGCGGCGAAGGACAACAACAACGACAACAACGAGGGCAATAAAAGTGTGAAGCTGGGTTTCAAATTGAGCAACAAAGGGTTCCCTGGCGGGACACGTGGTGCGACCCCCTTGTCCTTGTCGTCGTCGTCGTAGTCGTAGTCGATGGCTGAAGGTGCCAAAAGCCGGCTTCTGCTCGTCCCTCATCCGCGCCCTGGCCCTCGCTCTACAGGTCCCGTTAATTGCTCCATTGACGCGACCGACTCGAGGCTTTTTCGGTCCCAACTTTTTCGAGGTCCCGCCGAGGGTCGGCCTCGGCCCTTTGTCGTTGTTCCTCCATCCAGTTGTCGCTCTTCCGATTCGGGACATTAACATTCATGCGGGTAATTTATGCAAATAATCCTCGTCATCGCCAGTCGCTCGAGGTTGTCCGGGTCCCGCTCCTTGCCGTGGTCCGGGTCGCGATCCCGGCGGCCTGCCGGACGCGTGTGCGCTGCCAGGACGCGGGCGCGGCTCGAGCGGCGGCCCCAACAAACAGGGCAAACAAATTAACGGCCTGCCGAGGTGAGGCGAGTCGAGGGCGAGTCGAGTCGAGTCGAGTCGAGGGTCCCGGGGCGGACGTGCTCGGAATGGCGGAGTCGCAGGCCGGGGACCGAGACCGATACCGCGTTCGGCGCCGGGACACACGTCGGGATCGTTGGACGCGGAAGGAGGCGAGGCCTGTTTGGGTTTTTATTAATTTATGGCGAGCGGGGCGTCGGCCTTAAGTCGGCCCAGAAGTTATGATGATGACGTTGGCGATGATGAGGGTCGGGGGGAGAATCGGAAAATTGGAATTGAGGGTTTTCATTCTGCTCTCCTCGGAGCGAGGGCCGGTCGAGTGAGGCGGCCTTTGAAGTCCAGAGCGATTTGGTCAGGGCCGGCAGCCGATTCGCCACGGCGATTCACCCCTAATGCGCCCGGAATTATGCATTGACATCTGACGGCGGCGACCGCGGCCAGGAGCGAGGCGAAGCGCTGGCCCTTGAAATGCGTCCAAGCTGGGGCGGGAGGCGAAGGTGGCGGGCGGTTGGTGGAGGGTGAGGGGGTCGCGTCAGTCCCGCAAACACCTGCCATCCATCACGACCCTGCTTAAGCCGGGCCCCCGCCAACAACGAGAGCCGAACTCGCTGTCCAAACCCAAACACCGAAGGCCCGAAATCGTATTAGGGACAATAACAACAAGAACAACCCGGGATGACAACGAAATTCACAACAAAATCCACAACAAAATCCCTGACAAAATTTACAGCAAAACCCACAACAACACAACGCCCTCCACACGACGGGCGTCCGAGCACCCGTGGGCCGGTCGTTCGTGGTGGGTCGGCCGACGTCCGACGGCGCGCTGCGGGAACTTAATCGATTTCTGACTCGACGGCGAAGAAGAACAAGACGACGAGGACGACGACGACGACGAAGTCCATGAAATGTGGATTGTGGGTGTGGGCCGTGTGGACTCCAAGGGGTTGCGCCAAATGCATTTTGGCATTTAGTAGTTCGCCTCGAAGCCATGGGATGGCCGAGCTCGTTTGTTATTGTTGTTGATGTTGCTGTCAAGAGTTGTTGCTTGCTGTAGTGGATTATTCAGTTCTTGTTGTTGCTGTTGTTGTCGCTGTTGGGCGTGTTTCGTCGAGGGAAATTGATTTCTTTTCTGCCATCTGATAAATTCGATTTGGCCGCCACCGAAGTCGACGACGACGGCGACGGCGACATGAAGCAATCGTCCAAGATGGCTGCCGTCCGTCACCCGTCGAGACAAGGACAACAAAAACAATAACAACAACAACAAGCACCCACGCCCTCCTTTCCCAAGAGCCCGGGCCGCGATTCGGTTCCGATTTCGATTCCAGAAACCTTCGAACGTTTTTCGTCCCCAACAACAACTGACCCCAGTCGCCGCCTCCCCCCCTCCGACCCCCCTCTTCGCCCTGCTCCGTCCCTCGTTCGAGTCCTCCGCGAAGGCTCGACGTCCGCCAAGCGATGGCCGAAGACGGCGACGGCGACTACTTGAGCCACAATTATCGCCGTTGTTGTTGCCCCTGACATTCAGTCGATCAATCGGACACTCGCCACGGTCACGGGTCCGTCGTCCGTCGTCCACCGTCCCTCGTCCCCTCCACCTGCCCGTGGCCCCCGTCATCGCCACCCGCCGTCGGCCCGCTGGATTGTCGGAATATTCCGAGTGGAGTTCATAAAAGTGCCTGACACGAGACAAATGGCACCGTCCATCCATCTGTCCACCGTCCTCCGCCCCCCCACCCCCCCCTATCTCTCGCTCGCTCCCTGACTCCTGCGCCCTCGCCCTCTCTCCTCCCGCCCTCTGCCTCTCATTCCATCCGCGTGCTCCGCCCGTTCGCGGCTCGTGCCGGGCGCCCGTCGGACGGCGTCCCATTGCGGAATTTCAGCCTGTCTGTCTGTCTGTCCGCCTATCCAACTCCCTATCTGTCTGTCGGTAATGTATGCAGGGCTCGCGTCGACCCATCGGGGTCGCAGCCACATGAAGAGAAGGACATCGACGACAAATCGGATCGGATTCGGGACGGCGTTTGCGGGGAGAGAGTTCGAAGAAAGGGTTCGCAGCGATGGGATTCCGATGTGGGACACGCGGCCGAAGCGTGGACGCGGCGAACGGGCGGTCGAGGGCGAGCGACCGACCGCCCAGAGGACGGGCGACCGTTGTCGGAACTCGCCGGACGAGGTCGAAAACCCGACCGCATCCCCTCGCCAAGGGCTGGGCTGGGCTGGTCTGGGCTGGAACCGGTCGCCGGGTCCCTGGGCACGACCTTCAAAGAACGTCGTCCGAGCAACGACGGCCTGTGAACTCGGAATCAACAGCTCCTGGCTGCCGACGAGGGTGAGAAAAGCCCGCTCCTCCCTTCCCACCTCCAGCTCCAGCTCCGATCGAGCTCGAGCGATTCCGGTTTTCCCTCGTGCTCGGGGTTTTTCTGTCGAAGCCCGTGGAAAGTACCCAAAATCGCGACGGCCGCCGAGTCCAGTCCAGCTGGGACCGGTCCGAGTCGCTTCCACTTCGCCTTCCCTTCCCTTGCCTTGCCTTGCCTTCCTCTGCAATCCGGGCGAGGGGCAACGTGAGAAAAACCCGCAGACAGCCAGGCTGGCGACGCTGGCAGCCCGGGCAGCTTTCAACGGAATCACATATCGGATCGAATCGGAAGGTCCTGCGGCCCTTGGCGCCCCGTCCCTCGGGCTGGGCGCCAGGACTCGAGGCTTTTGAGCGGCTTTTGTGTCCTTTCAAAGCAATATTTATAAGCACTTTAATGAATTCTCCGGCTTCCACGAGCACACCAAACGAGCCCGGTGGACCGGGGCGACGGGTCTGCGCCGAGGTCCGCCTGATCCCTTTTTATGAAGGACAACAAATTTGATAACCTAAGTAAACTGTTCTTGTTCTGCTCTCCTCCGTTCTGCTTATTGTTGGGTCTGCGTTAATGATTATCTTTATTGTTCTGCGGCCAGAGACGTCGCCCGTCCTTCGTCCTCGGCCTCGGTCTCGTCCCCGACCTCGTTCTGCTTCGCCTTCCCTGTCGGCGTCGAGTCGAAACCAGACCCCGAGTCGTCGTGATTAATCGAAAAGTTCGGAGGAAACGTTCGTGAAACGCCTCGGCCCGTGGATCCCGCGGCCGCGGAGCGACGAAAGGACTCAAGGACTCAAGGATTCGCTCGCTCGTTCATTCATTCATTCGTTCTACTTACGGCCCAATACATTTCTCGCGGTCTCGTCTTATCGCAATTAATTACCTGGAAATGGAGGAAACAAAATACGTCGTTAGCTTCAGCTCCATGTTATTATTAATAATCTCGTAAAAGGGTTACGGATAGAGAAAGAGAGGGAGGGAGAGGGAGCGAGGGGGAGAGATTTATGTAGCAATATAAATAAAAGGTGAGACAAATCAGTGGGCGGAAGGGGGTGGTGGAGGGACAAAGGGGTTGACCGGAGGACAAAAGGTGCAGATCGCGAGATTGGAGCGTTCGATTCCCGCACCTTGGCGACGTTCAATGGGGGCTCAATCGTCAGTAGGTGTTGCTTAGAGATTCCGTGTCGGTTGAAAGGACTTCTCGCCACCCTCTCGTCCTCTTCCTTTTGAACCCTTTCGTCCTGACCTCAAACCTTCCGCCCTTTCCTCCATCCGCCATCCTCCCGCCCTGATCGCCTCCTCCGTTTCCCATTCTCCGCATTCTTCTCGTCCAAGGAGGTCCTTCGCACCCAGTCTGTCTCTCTCAGTCTGTCTCTCTTGTGTCTCCCTTGTGTTTGCCAACATGTGACGATTTCCGACGCTGATTTCGTCCACGTCCTGCGTCCTGGGCAAAAACAAGCGAACAACCCGAAGCTGCTGCTGCTGCCGTGGCCGTTGTCTGCGAAGTTGTGGCCGCCACCCCACCGTCAGTGCTGCCAATTTAATGCTTCAGTGCCCGCTGCAGCACTCGGGACACTTTCGGCCAGGTGTGTCTGGTCTTCGGGCTGTCTGTCCGCCCTCTGTCCGCCCTTCTGTCCGTCTCTCTGGCCGTTTTCTGTCCGTCCTCTGTCTGGGTGGGGCCCCGAAACAGCGCGAGCCGAACCCTCGAACCCCTGCAGCCTAATCTGTCGGCGGCTTCCTTAAAGATGTCCCGAGCAAGCCTTTTGCATAAATTTATGACGACTTTCCATAGCGAAATGGCGGGCTTGGCCGGCTCCAGACCTCGGACGACGCCGGAAGAAACATGATTTTCTTTCTCCGCCTCGCCAAGGAAGCGGACACGCCGTGCGTGTGTGCGTGAGGGTGAGTGGGCGAGAGCGTGTGATTTATGTTCGCGGAGCCTGCCGAGGGCCGCCGCGAGCGACGGGGCTGCGGCGTCGGGTTGTCGTTAGGGCCGAAAGCGATCGGGTTCGCGGAATCAAATTTGAGTTCCGAGCCGGGGCGAGCAGCGGGCAGGGCAGGAGCGAGGGGAGACCAAGGACGTCCAGATCCAGGAGGCAGGAAGTCGACGGCGCCTCGAGGTTTGCTTTAAACGCGGCCTTCGAGGCGCCTGGGCTCGAGAACTTTTCGCGAATTTAATTCGGGGAATTCTATTTGATCTCTGTCGGGATTTTTTGTTTGGCCCCAGAGTTTGCGAAGAAGGAGGAGAACGGGAGAGGTTCCCGAAAGTAAACCGAACTCATTCCTCCGCCCGACCTGAACCCTGGACTGGCCAGAGCCTGGGATTTGATCGTGTAGGCTTCACTTGCAGTTGACTGTCATTTGCAGGGATTTGGTAATGGCAAAGGAGAAGCAACGGCTACAACAACAGCGGGAACAGCAACAACAACAACAACAAAAACAACAGAGACAACAGCAACAGCAACAACAACAAGAGATACAACAACAACAAAGGCAACCACGACCATGCGGGACCGAAGAACTCGACCCAAAGCGAGGAAGACCATGCGAGAACCTCCTGGCCAACGAGGCAAGGACAGAGAGCCAGAGAGAGCGACAGAGAGAGAGGGGGGGGGGGGGAGGAAGAGGGAAGGATGAAGAGTGGGAGAGAAGGAGGTAGGTAGAGAAAGAGAAAAAGTTTGGGAGTTGGACGAAATTAGAAAAATCAGAATTAAAACGGGGGCAAAAACGAGACGGCGAAAGACGGAAGGAGGGCGGAATTAAAAGTGGAGCACACACACACACACACACACACACACACACACATACACACACACACACACACACACACACACACACACACACAAACACACACACACATTCACATTTTCAGAGTGAGGAGCGAGTCCTGAAGTTGGCAGGACACGAGCTCAGACTCGGTCTCGAACTCTGTCTCGAACTCGGGCTCCGTCTCTGGCTGAAATCGTTGGCCGATTCATTTTGTTTGCATTCAGTTGATTCGGGTTGTTGCTGTAATTGTAGTTGTAACTGCGATTGTGATTGTAATGGTGGCTGTCAATTGTTGGCGTTGTTGTTGTCGTTGTTGTTGGTGTAGTAGTTGTTGTGGTCGTCTTGGTTGCTGTCGTCGCCCCAGTTGTTGCTAATGATTGTCGAGTGCTCCGCATACACTTGGAGTCTCCTCTCGCTCTCCCTCGTCCCCTCCCTCTCTCTCCCTCGTTGTCCTCGGCTCGCTCGTTTGCTCCCGTCTCTTTCTCTGCCGAGTTCTGGAGTTTGTTTTGCCGCTGCCGACAGAGGAGGCCGAGAGGACGGCGAGGGCATCGAGGTGAGATCGGAACGGCGAGTGTGGGCAGGCGCCGCTCGAGGTTGAGCCGAAATTAAACGGCCGGACCGGGGACAGCGCCAACGAGCCAGCGGGGAAGCCTGTGAGGTCCCGAAGTCCCCTGAGGTCCCCCGAGGTCCTTCTGCGGCCGTGGTTTTCACGGCTCTCGGCGGCAGGCATCGCCACGGAGCTCCAGGGAAGTTTCTTCGGTTCGATCTCCTTCCGTAAACCGCTCTGGGCCCTCGGTTGTCGTCGCGCCGATCCCTTGCACGCCCCTCCTTCCCTTCTCGTCCACTGCCAGCTCCCCCGGCGACCGCTCGTCGACAGCAGCTCGGGAGGCCGAGCTTTGAAGGCGATCCTTTGAGCCCTTTGAGTCGCGTTCTTTGCAGGCTTCGTGCTCGCATTATCGCTGCTTCGTCCGCCACTCTCTTCCACCCCCCTGATCCAATCACTCGGAGGGCAACTCCACCTACCCTCCTCTCTTTCCCTTCCCTTCATCGGGCATAATATTAATCTTCTCCTTGCCAAGTTAATTGTTGGCCCGTCGGCGGCTGCTGCCGGCGTCTATTAAAAAAATTAAAAACTTATTCTTCTCTTCTTTTCCATCCTCCCCCCCCCCTCGCCTCCTCCCTCCCACCATGCGTTGGCCGCCCCCTCTTCTTCCTCTCGGGGGCCGCAAATAGTTTCATGTCCTTTGAACGCTTCTATGGCAGCCATTGTCAAGCGTCCTGCGTCCGCCTGGATAATTAAAAAGTTGAGCTACTTTTTGTGCTTGAATTACCTGCTCCCCCTCCCCCCTTCCCCCCTGAGCAGCCCTGCTCCCCTCGCCCCTCGGTCGGCGGCGCAACAAGTTAATTCCCGGCCAAGTGGACTTCGGCGGAAGGAGCAGCAGGATTAACAGCGGAAGCGTATTAAAATTAGCAGTTGTTGTTGCCGCTGTTAATGCTGTGCAGGTTGTTCTTGTTCTCGTTGTTGTCGTTGTAGTTGGTCCTGTCCAGAGGTGCGTCCTGTCGCCCCATCCCCGGAGGCCCAGCAACTGTTGCAGTTGGCTGCAATTATTTTAATAATAATCCCCGGCGACAGAACGAGGACGAGGTCCTTTTGTTCTACTAGGGCGGGAGTAATTAGAGAGGGCCGGGGCGGAGGGCGAGGGCGGGGCAGCGGGCGAGTGAATTGAGGCAAAGGATATTAGGAAAAGCCCGGTATCGACTCGTGGACAGGCTCACAGACAGCCGGCCGGACGGGCGGACGGAGGCCAGATTAGGCGAAGATCAGGGGGGCGAGGGAAGGGAATCATTTTTAATCAGTCGCTGGTTGTTGTCGATGTCGTTGTCGCTGTCGTTGTCGATGTCTTTTTATCAAAGCCAGGCTTAGGGAGATCCTGCTCTTCTTCATCTTCTTCTCCGCCTCTTGCGCTCCTGCTTTGAGCAAATCCGTTGGTTCTCGTGGTGAAAGAGCGTGAAAGCGCTTGAAGACCCTCGCGTTGTCCGCCGTCCTCCGGAGCGGGAGATCTCGGAAAACCGCAAAAAGTCACGTCTCGCGCCAGTCAACAACAGCAACAACAATAGCAGCAACAACTTCACCACGGCCACTAGAGAGCGAGCGAGAAGGAGCGACGCCGTCGCCGACGAACCCTCGCGATTCGGTCGGCCGCGGGATTCGAGCGATTCGAGGCAGCCGCTGGAAGAGGGTTCACGACAACAACAACAACAACAACAACAAGAGTAATATGACCAACAACAACTCCGTGGCCATGGGCAACAACAACAGCAAACTGCTGTCCCATACGCGGACCTCGGCCGGTGGAAAATGGCGTCCTTCGGCAGGGCCTCGGCAGGCTCCTGGCAGGGCGTCTCCGAAGGATCGGCGATTACTCGGGAGGCGTCGCGGGGCAAGGGTTCGAAGTGGAAGCGAACGGGTTTCGTCGCCAATGGAATCGAGGAACCAAAAACGGCCCGATTCAAGCTCTCGTTTTGTCCGATCGCCTCCTTTGTCTCTTCTTGCCCTCGGCTTCTTCTTCCGCCTTTTTGTCTCCTCCTCCTTCCCCGGCCCCCTTCTCTGATCGCCGTCCAGACGTCGGCGTCGCTTCCAGCACCTGGTTGTTGTTGCAGCCCGACCATAAATCACGCCACGATCGTTTGCTCTTCATTCACCGGTCGCCACACTTCGCGGTGGATTTCGTGGAGTCTCCGAGACGAGGCTCGAGACCGTCGACGGTGCCCTCGTCGATCCACTGCTCAGCCTTCCTCGATCCTCCTCGATCTTCTCCGGACCATTTCTTCGTCTCCTCTCCACCTTTGTCCTCGATCCCTGGTCGATCTCTCGCCGATCCTTCGTGGATCCTCCGTCGTTTCCTCGACCCCTCGATCCCACGTCGATCCTTCGCCGTCTCCTCGATCTCTCGTCGATCTCTCGTCGACCTCTCGTCGCCCTCTCGTCGCCCCTCTCTCCGCGCACCCTGCGGCGGTCGACCTCGTCGTCTTCGCCTGCCCTCGATCGCCGATGGCCATCAATAAAAAGTTTGACACCCGTGACGGCGTCGACAACGAGGACGGCAACGAGCGCGCCAAGATGGCGGTTTGTGCGCCATTTCTCTTCTTCTTCTTCGTGTTGCTTCACCCCACGACGTCGGCGACGGCGAGTGTTTGCGGACTCGAGCGCGATTGCAGCGAATGTGGCTTTAATGGCGGCCCCATTAAGTCATATTTGTGAAGTGCGCGGATGCAGCAAACGCCACAGCAACAACAACAACAACACCAACAACGACATCAATAAGAGCAACATCAATAACAGTAACAACAACAGCAGCACCAGCAGCAGCCGCCACAGCAGAGACAGCGATCAAAATAAACAAAAACAACATTTTGACAGCATTAGTGAAATGCAACATTTGGCACTGGTTGCACAACGACCACAACAACAACAACGATACGAACAACAACAACAACAACAAAAAATCAACAATAAAAACAATAACAAGAACAACAACAACAGCAACAACAACAATGCCAAAGTGCTCGCCAAAAATAGACGCGCAAATTAATCGCGGCGAATAACGAGAAATATGAATAACCGAAGCCGAGCGAGAGCCCACAAGAAGAAGAAGAAGACGATTCGATGAGGAGGGGGGGGGGGTGTGGGGTTGGTTCGGTTGCCCATGACAGATGCGAGTTGTTGTTGTTGTTGCTATAAATAACATCGGGAATGCGCGACGACAAATGCGAGCGACACCCTTTGCCCGCTGCTTGTTGTTGTTGCTATTAATCTCGGTGTTGTTGTTGTCATTGTCGTGATTGTTGTTGTCATTCTCGTGGTTGCTGTTGTTGCCATCGCTGTGTTGTTGCTGGCGTGCGTCGTCGCGGCACGCGGAGGGCAGCCGTTGGAGCGCCGGGGTCGAGCCGTCGTCGTCGCCGTCGTCGTTGACGTTGCAACGGAAGCAGCAGCAGCAGCAACTGTTGCTCGTCGCGTTGCGGCATCTCGGGGAAAAAGAAGTGGAAAAAGTGGAGCAAAAAGCAAGGAATGCACGGAATGGAAATAAAGAGGGCGAGGCAGAAGCACCGGGAGCCCGAGAGACAGACGGAGAGGTCGAGGGAAAACAGAAAGACCGAGACACGGAGCGAGTGATTGGCACAGAGGGGCGGATGAGGAGAGACCGAGAGGCAGAGGAGGGCGCGATCGAGACGGCCGAGTGATCTCTGCAGACGGTCGGACTCGGCCGGTCGGCTGGCGTTTGGGCGAACAGACAAATGGGCAGGTCACAGGAGCAGGCGCAGGTGGCAGGCGGCAGGCGGGCAGGGCCACAACCATGGCCGGACAATAGGCCTGGAAGGCTAGAGGGATAGAAGTGGCAGACACAGAGGGATGGACTGAGAAAAGGCAAAGGCCGAGGCAGAGGAGAAGAAGGAGAAACAGTCCAGGATTGGGCAGAGGAAAGACTTGGGTGAGCCAGAGGAGAAGGCAGGGAATCGGACCAGGGTTCGAGAAAGAATTAGACTAGGCTTAGACAGAGGGCTAGACTGGGTTTAACCAGAGAGAGAGAGAGAGAGAGAGGGAGAGGGAGAGAGAGAGAGAGAGAGAGACTGGGGATAGGATCAATCTATAGACGAAAAAATTGACTAGGCCGAAATAGAGAGCTGACCTGGGGTTCGGCAAAGCGTTAGCCTGGGTTCATACAAAGGCTTAGACTTAGACTGTAATGGCAGGGCACGGCCGGACCACAGACAGCTGGACGACGGCGGCCTCCCGTCCATGATTACGAGCCAAGGAAGACCCTGCGGCACATGGGTCCAAGGAGCTTCCCTGCGTCGACCCCAGTTCCTCCTCCTCCTCCTTCCCACCCACCGCATGACGCATTGGCGTCTGCTGCACTTTTTCCAGATTTTAATTACATTTCGCCGCCGCTCTGAATAAATAACAAAATAATTGCCAGCGAGTGGTGGCGACGGCGACGGCAGAAGCCCCAACAACAGCAACAACAATTGCAACTACACCTACACAAGCAGAAGAGGAGCAGAGGCAGCAGCAGCAGCAGAATGGAATGAAAACGGTTGCAAAGCAGTTCCTTCCGCCGGGCCGACGCGAGTTGGGCCGGGTCGCTCGGTTGCCGGGACGACGGCGCGAAGAGGCCAAAACAAAGCGACGAGGTCGATGACGAGGGGAAGAGGACGAAGACGAGGACGATGACGAGGACGAAATTGCCTTCAAAACGCAAACAAACACTTGCATAATTCACAGCAGTAACAACAATTGCTACAAGCACAGCAGCGGAACTGGCGAGGAGTGCGAGGGAGAGGGAGAGAGAGAGAGGGGGTGAGTGACTGAGTGAGTGTGTGTGTGTGCGTGCGAGTCTGGCTGCGAATAGCAACAATAGCAACAACAACAACGGGAACCCGGGCTCACGGCGCGGTTGGCAACTCAAAAGGGTTGCCACCGACGCCGCCGCCGACGCCGCCGCAAACAAAGAAGTTTTAGATTTTTATCCTCGTCTCCCATGTTGTTGTCACTCTGCTGCTGCTGCTGTTGTTGTTGTTGGTGTTGCATTCCTGTTGCCACAACAAAGCAATTTCCGCGTTCCCGCCTCGTCGCGAATTCCGCGGACGTCGCAGCGGCTGAGGCCGGCAAACGGAAGCAAAACTACATCGAGCGGTCCCCAGTGGCGCCAGGAGGACGGACGTGGACGAATGAGGACGAACGAGGACAGACCGGGACGAGTGAGGACCAGGGCCTGGGCCAGGAGGAGACGCACGAAGCCGGCAGGTGTTCGGTTTCAGCCAGCAAACGCTTCCCGCCCCTGCCGCGCGCGACTCGATCCAACTCCAACTCCATTAACTCCAACCTCTTCTAGCGGCTTTCGAGCCAATTAACCCTTGACTCCGACCAACTCCGACTGCCTGCGAGCAGCCCTGGCGAGAAAGCCTCGAGTGAAACCCTGAAATCTGACTTAATCACATCCCAGCTGGGTCGCCTTCAACCCCTTTCGCCTCAATTCAACCCCTGTCGTTCCGATTCAGCTCATTTCGTGTCAATTCATCTCATTTCGTTTCAATCAACTCCATTTCTTTTGAAATCCTCCCGTTTCAATTCAATTAGTTTCAATTCACTTGAACTCCTTGCTTTAAAGCCTTCCTTCCATTTCAAGTCCTTCCCTTCATTTGAACTCCTTCCCTTCATTTGAACTCCTTCCCTTCATTTCAACTCCCTTCTTCACCCTCTCATTCCACCTCCGTCCTGGTTCGTTCTCTTCCCGTCCACCGACTGATTCCGGCTCCGTCTTGATTCGTCCGACGCGAAATTTCTTGAGCTCGGCGCGAACGACGACGACGATCGAGTTCGATTCGTCGATTCGTCGGATCGTGGAGCGAATTCCGGCAGGGGTCAGAGGTCGCCGAGGGCTTCCCTCGATGTGGCTGACGTCATCATCGGGCACCGGACCGGGCGAAGTCGAGTCGAGGCGGCCTCGAGTTGCGAACTTCGAGCTGCGACTTCTGAGGGTTGGAAACGACTTCGAGTCGCGCCGGCTTGGCGCGTCTCTGCCGTTGGCTGGTGGTTGTGGCTGTTGTTGTAGTTGTTGTTGTCCTTTCAAATGTCGTTGTTTAAGTGCTTCGAATGCTGTCGTGTCATATGTTGTTGTCTATCCTTTCAAATGTTGTTGTAGATCCTTTCAAACGTTGTTGTAGATCGTTGCAAATGTTTTTGTATGGCGTTTAAGCGTTGTTCGTGGGGTTGTTGGTGTTGTTCTTGCGATTATTGATGTTGTTCTTACTGTTGTTGTTGCTGTTGCTGTTGCTGTGCACTGTAAACAACATACAGTTGATTTCCATGGGGAAATTTATTGCATGTTACGCGAACGCTTAAAAGAGGACTCGCCTCGATTCGACGCGCTCGAGTCCTCGGATCGACCCGCGCCCGGCCCGCTCGCGCTGCTCAATTATTAACGGACGCCGTTTAGAGAAGAAGAACAGCGGCACATGAACGGGACAGGGAGAGCGAGAGGGAGGGGGAGGGGGAGAGGGGTGGAGGACGAGGTTTTGTGCTTCGTTCGTGTCGCGCGGCCAAGTAATTGAATATTGATTGAAAGCCTCCTGCGACGGAGCGAGGGCCCGAGCAGCAGCGAGCGGAGAGAGAGCGAGAGAGAGAGAGGTAGAGCGGAGAGGGAGGGCGGGGCAGGGGGCCGAGCGCGAGTGACACGACGACGACAGGCGACAAGTGACTAGCATTTCAAGATGAAGAAGGATTCCACCGGGACCCGGGGGAAGCGCGAGTGGGCGCCGCGAGGGCAGGGCAGGAGAGCAGGAGAGCTGGAGAAGAAGAAGAGCAGGCAGTCGGAGGGAGCGCGGGAGAAGGACGGAAGGGGGCAAGGCGGGAGGCGGAGGAGCAGGATCGGGCCGAGAAAGTGGGAGATGGCGCGACGGTTCAGCGAGAGAGCGAGGCCGGAAGTGCTGGAAAAATGTCCAAAGGGACGGCACTCGGTCGAAGGGGGCGGCGAGGAGGAGCCGGGCGAGGGAGGATCGGAGCGAACAGGAGGAGCGAGAGGCGAGGCGAGGCGAGGCGAGGCGCCGAAGGCGAAGCCGCAGCCCTCGGCCGGCGAGCCCTGCGTGTGGCGTGGCGCGAGTCGTGCGTCGACCCAACCGGACTTCGTCGCCCGCCACGCCCCCGCCAGTTGGATCCGCCCAAACGACGGCTCTGCTGCCAATTTAATTACGACGTAGGAAGAAAAACTGCGCGAAACTTTTGCAACAAAACCCATTTCTCCCCATTAACTACTTTTCAACGCGAACTTTTCGCCGTCCCGCCCCGACCCCGGCCCCGGGTCCTGCGGCAATCCGCGAAATGGGCCAATTTACTGCTCGCCATGCGGTGGAGCTCGGCCGCTCTCGTTGTTGCTGGGGCTCCTGTTGTTGCCCTCGTTGTTGCTGGGCTTCAATTAGAAGCAAACACGCGACCACGAGGCGCCAGGACGAGCGAGAGACGGGGCCGGCGCTCGCGATAAGCGTTGCCACGAAATATTTTGCCGCATAAATAAAATTAACCGACCGGCGAGGGTGGCAGCCGTCGCTACCCCGCACCAGCCACCGCCCCGCCCCCTGCACCCCGCCCGCTCGCGTGCCGCGCCCTCAGTCGGCGCGAAGAAAGTTTTATTATTTTTGGCGTCTCGCTCGCATCGATTTTTTCGGCTCAGCGACTCGTTCGTTCCTTTCGCTGTCCTTTGGCTGTCTCTCGTCTGTCTGGCTGTCTGTCTGTCTGGCTGTCTGTCTGTCCGTCTGTCTGTCTGTCCATCCCCTGTTGTTGTTGGTGCTCGTGTTGTTTTCGTCGTCCTTCGGCCATTTTATTTTAAGGAAATTATTGCAGTTTCTCTCCCCAGTTGTTGTTGTTCCCCCTCCCCCTGATCCAAAGCTAGTTGTTGTTGTTGTTGATGTTGTTGTCTCGCCGCCAGAGGGCGCAGGGGTTCCGACGTGGCCCGGCGACAGTCGGACGCCGGTCGAGCGCGAGTCCGAGTGCGTTTTTCGCCCTCTCCCTTTCGCTCCCACTCGCCTCGGTGGAGCCGGGGGTTTGGCGCCCCTCCCCCCACCTGGCGACGACCGAGGCGCCCTCGGACCATGGCTAATTTAATTTCGCTAATTGAAAATCGTCATAATCCCTGCGGGCGGAGGTCTTTTCGACCATAAGCGTGTGCGTGTGCGTGGACGTGTACGTGAGTGAGCTTGAGTGTGTGTGGGTGGCGTGTGTGAGTGTAGGTGTGTGCGTGCGTGGCCAGCTCTCGGCCAGGACGCGAGCTAATGTAGTTAATCGTCGTTGTTGGGGAGGTTTTCATGGATCTTCCTGCATTTCGTGCATTTCGTGATTGCTTTCGAGCCGCGGGCAGGAGAGGGAGCGGAGAGCGGAGAGGGAGAGGGAGAGAGAAGGAAGAGTGAGCGAGGGACGGAAGAGAAACAAAGAAGACAAGCTGAGTCCAGACGAAATCGACAGGACTCCGGAAGAAGTCAGACGATTCAAGGAGAGCACAGTAGGAAGGAAGGCGAGAAATGTGGGAGGAAACGAAAGAAAGCCGAGGGAAGGAGGCGTTGACGGAGAACAAGAAGACAGGGCAGACGAGACAGAGGGCGAAGAAAGAGAAAAATCTGAAGGAGAAGCCGCGGAAGCCGAGTCCTTTGGCCGAGTCCCGGCGACCGATCGACGCCGCGATTCGCGATTGATGGAGCGGCGTCGGCCACGCCCCGATGGAGGGGGCCGTGGAGCGGGCGACTGCGGTTTATTCAGGGCAGGGTTTGACAGCGGCAACAACAAGAACAAATAAAATAGCAGCAACAATAACAACAACAACAGCAGCAGCAGCAACAACGACAAATGCTCGGCTCCTCGGAGGTTCGGCTCGCATGACGGCCGCACATTTCAGCGACTGGCACCGAAAAGACCGCCGTCGCCGCCCCTCCCTCTCGCTCCCCACCCCCGACGGGGAGGAGAAAATTATAGGTTATGTCCTTAAATAACCTTCCCTTCGTGTGCGAGTGTGTGTGTGCGTGTGTGCGGATGAAAGTTTCTGTTTTCCGACGAACTGAGCGAACTGTGTTTTCGCTTTTGTATTTATCGATGTTGTTGTCGTTGTTGTCGTTGTTGTCGGTGTTCATATTGTCGTATTTGTTGTTGTTCTTGTTGTTGCCTTTGTTGCAGTTGTTTTTGTAGATCGTCGTCTCGTTGTTTTTGCACTTGTCTTCATTGCTGCTTCTCAATTTGCTCTCGTTTCTTCTGTCAGTTGTTTTTGTTCCTCTCTGTTGTTTCACTGGCGCCATTCATTGCTGTTGCTGTTGTTGTTGTGGTTGTTGCTCTTCTTCTTCTTTTTGTTGTTGTAATTGCTGTTGTTGTTGTTGTGGAGAGGAAAAAATATGTGCGGCCCAAGAGCAACGGAAGAACGACAGGAACATTTTCAACTGGCGCCATATTTTTTCTGTCCCAGTGGGTTATTAACAGGCGACGTTGTTGTTGTTGTTGTTGTTGTACAACTTTTCCTTGTTGTTGTTGTTGTTGTTGTAGTTGTTGTTGTTGTGGTAGTTGTTGTTGTTTGCTCAAAACTGTGCCCTAAAACTTGTGGTGCGCTGGTCGGTCGGTCGCTCGCTCGCTCGCTGTTGTTGTTGTTGTTGCGGGTCGAGCGGAGGTGAAGCGAAATTGTAAATTATGGCGAGCGAAAAGTGTCCAAGCGAGCACGTGTGTGTGTGTGTGTGTGCGGGAGAGGGGGAGCCTGCGAGGGAGGGAGGGGGAGGGGGAGAGGCTGAGCGTCGGGGTTGGCTTCGGTGAGTCGGGCGCCCGAAGTTTGCGTTTCGGTGCCGGGCGAAGAACCGCGAGCTGACGCCCGAGGAAGCTGGAGGAGGGCGGCAGTTGAGGGGGGGGGGGGTAGGTTGGAGGATGTCGAGGGGTCGGCCGGAACAATCGGATGCGGGTCGGCGACGCCTCATATGAGACGAGTCGAGTCGCTGGGCGAAGTTGACTCGGCTCTGGTCGGGCTCGTCGTCGTCCAGGTGGCGACGTTTTTTGCCGCCGAACCGCGCCGGCCCCTGCCGTTGGCGTTGCCACATTTCGAGGTCGTAACGAGTCGCTCGCACTCCCTCTTTCCTCTCTCTCCCCGTCTCTCGAACTCACCTCGACCTCTCTCGACCGCTTCATCGACCTCTCTCGACCACTCTCGTCCTCTCACTCCCTCTCCCTATCTCTCCCTCCCTCTCTCTCTCTCTCGCTCGCTCCCTCCCTGTCTCTCTCGCCCTCACCTCGACCACGCCCGCGTCCCCTCGAGTGACCCCAGCCCGAGGATCGTCGCCTTCTCCCCCTTCTGCCTTCGATCCCTGGATCCGTGGATTCCTGTCGGCCGTTGCAGCAGCGTTGCCGGATCGCAGGCTCCCCAGAAGCCGCGACATATGTCAACAACACCAACAACAACAACAACTCCTGACGGCCGTACAACAACCAGCCAAACACGAACGAACATTAATTGGATTTCGTTGAAGGAGCCCGAGGCATGAGGGCGCGGAGGAAGGGACGGACGGACAGACGGACAGGCGACAGAGGGACAGACAGACGAAGGAGGGACGGACGGGCGAGGGACAGCTGGCTGAGGAATAAAATATTGGGTTGCAGGCACTTCCGGTCACACACTTCCGGCTCTCGAGCCCTGCTGCCTCCTCGCTTCTCCCTGCTCGCCGGACTTTCGGCCGAAACGCGATCCGACGCGGTGCGCACCAAGCGGCAGCGGAGGGCCGTGGACGAGGGAGGCGGCGGAGGCGACGTCGGTGGACGACACAAAGGATGCCGCGGCCGGCGATCCTCGGGCCGGCCGCTGCCCGCCTCGAGCCCAGGCTCGTCAAAGGACGCGGACGCGGGCCGAACTGCGGAGGGGCCGCTCGGCGTGGACCGAGGGGGGTGGAGCGAGGGCGGTTGGCCAGGCCAGGGAAGGGCAGTCGGTCCCTCGGTCGAGGCGGCGAACGCAAGGACTCGCTTCCGACAGGCCGCCGCCGCTTTTTTGAACGCAAGCGACCTGCACATAATCGTGCGGGCCAAACAATGGAGGGTTGGACGAGCGGCCGGCGTGGAAGGGACAGGGCAGGACCCAGGCCAGGCCGCCGGACGGACGCGAGACGGGGGCGGCCGAGTGTGGCGAGCGAGCGGCCGAAGTGAGTCCTTGATTGGTCGGTCGGACTCGCCCGGGCTCGGGTTTCTGCGCAGCCTTTGTTGATCCTCCCCGGCTCGTCCTCCGGCCCCCTCTTCCTACTGTCTCGTCCTCCCTCGTCCTTCTCTGCCCTTGACCCCCACCCCCACCCTCTATCTCGCTGACGATCCCTGTCTTTGTGGTCGCTTGTTTTGCGGCTGAGACGAACGCAAATTTGAATTTTATTCAAATTGCGGACAATCGGACGTTGATGAAGCACGAGGAATGAGTGGGGCGAACTGGAGGGGGGAGGGGCGGAGGGAGGACAGGGAAGAGGGGTCTGGGAAGATCGAGTGGCTGGAGGGCAAGAGGTGCGGAAATCGAGGACACAAAGCGAGCAAGAAACGAGGGTCCGAAGACAAGGCTGAGCGAAGGACTTTAAAATCTCCAATCTGGCGGGAACCCGATCCACGCGAGACACCCCTCCCGCTCCCCCTCCCTTTCACCCCTGTCCTCGTCCCCCCCCCCCCCCCCTCACCACTCCACAGCTCTGGAGGGAGAACCGGAAGAAACAGAAAAAACTCAAAAACCTCTCGCCTTTGTCCCGATTCATGTGCGAGTTTTCCGATTGATTTATTCGCAAAGTTTCTCTCGCTTCCTGCCAAAATAAATATATCAAGTTTCTCTGCCCCTCTCTCTCTCTCTCTTCTCCGCAACCCCGGTCCCTCGCTCGGCCCGTCGGGCGTCGTCCGGAGTTGTTTTTGGTGCGGCGGCACATGTTTTACATTTACATTTCACAATCGGCTCCTTCCAGCTCGGCTCGGCGGCCCCTCCCCGTTGGCCTGCTGCGCCTTCGCCCTTCTTCCTCCTTCTGGCTTCTGGCTTCCCGTCGCCCTCTCCCGTCCCCTCTGGCCGCTCGCTCGTTCAGCCGCTCTTTGTCGTCCTGCGATCGACCCGCTCAAAGTTTAATTTTTTATTTCGAGTTTTCTCTATCAGCCTCATCTTCGCCTCCTCCTCCTCCTCCTCCTCTCATTCTCCTTCTCCTTCTCCCTCTCCTCATCCTCTCCCGCTCCCGCTCCTCATCCGCTCCTTCCCCGCCTCAGCCTTGGCCACGCCGCGTCGGCGAAGGACGCGTGAGAGGGAAGGCAGGAAGGAGAGGGGGATGGCGGCAGGCGAAGGAGCTGCTTTTAATTCGTCACGCGATTGGAGGACGGCGAGAGGGGAGGCGGAAAATATCAAAAGTTTGCCTCGCCTCGAAAGTTGCGAGCGAAAATGAAATATATGTCCATGTGTGGAGAAATCCTGGCGCAAATAAATCAATGATGCGGACATGACAAGACACGAACAACAGCAGCAACTACAACTACAACAACAATAACAATAACAACGACAACAACAACAACAAATCATAATCTGACAAAGGAACTCGATGCGAAACGCGCCGATAAACGCGAGGCCGAGGACGAGGCAGCGGCAGGAGTCGGGGAGAGCCGAAGGGATTTGGCGAGAGGACAAAGGGACGTTGCCAACAGCAACAACAACAACAACAAAACGACATTCTAAGCCACAACAACAGGCTTGAAAAACACCTTTTCCTCTGGTTCTTAATTCAATAATTTAAGCTTTTGTCGCTGGTGTAAAGGATAAAGACAACAACAACAACAACACCGTTGTATACGAAGCAATTTCTGTTATCAACGAAATAAATACGAAGGCGGCCGAGGGAGCGACGAGCGAGACGGCAGGAGGTGGGAAAGAAAAGCTTTCCAGAGGGATTCGGATTTCGTTGTCGTTGTTGTGGCCACAGGGGGGTGCTGTTGTTGTTGTTGTTGTAGGAGGAGGAGTGAGAGAAGAAGAAGAAGAAGAAGAGCCCCCGAGGGTCTTCCAGGCTCCTCCAGCTTCGAGTTCGTTTCGCTTCACGAGGGATCCTCGAGGACTCGAGGCGCCGATTAAGGAGTTGTCGATTGAGAGGACGACGTCAATTAAATGGCTTTTTCAATTTTCGTCTCTTGCTCTCTCCCTCCCTCTCTCTCTCGCTCTCTCCGTCTCTCTCCCTGCCTCCCTGGCTCCCTCCCTGACTATTTCTGCTCTTCCGTCCCTCTGAAGCCGTCGTCGGCCAGGTCGGCCGCAAGGAGCAGCCGAGAAGCCACACGTGAGGTTTCCCTTGTCTATTGTCGACCCTCGCTGTCTGGCCAGGGGCCCCCGGTCGCCCAACCTCCCTCTTCCGCCGCCACCCCCCCGCCCCTTCTGCTCCCTCTACCGCTCCCACTCCCTCCTCCTCCCTGCCTTTCGCTCTGCACCCCAGTAATTACGATTCAAATGCAATGGAGTTCGGATCTGAGAAAGTAAATCAACATTAATCGCCAGCCCCGGGACCGCCCTCGGACGGGCTCGGCTCGGTCCGGCGCTCCAGGGGGGTAAGGAGAACAAGCACAAGGGGGCGAACAAGGAGGTGAAGGAGGAGGAGGAGGAGAAGCGAAGGGAAGTCGTAGAAGTCGCGAAGAAACTCGACCGAGGAATCGAGAGCAAACGGCGAGCGAAGCAGCGCAAAGTCCGGGGTTGGAGCGGGTGGGGTTGAAGAGCGAGGGGGCCGGCGGGGTCGGGCGCGTCCCCGAGCTGTGTTCAGTTGACACAGTGTAAGTTACAGTTAATTACGCTGAAGTGCGGATCCGATGCTTCGGCGTGGCTTCGGCTTGGCTTTTGTTGGTTCTTCTCATTGTTGTTTCCCCATCGTTGCTGTTGCTGTTGTTGTTGTAGTTTTGCTCATTGTTTCTGCCACTGTTGCCGTGAGTGTTTTTCTCCAGTTGTTGTTGTTGTTGCTGCTGCTGCTGCTGCTGCGAATCGTCCCAACGTCAGCAACTCCCCAGCGTGCAATTTTAATTTCTAGTCCTTCGTCCATTCACTCGCTCCGTTTATCTTCATCTCGTGCTCCCACCTCCCTCCCTCCCTCTCGCCCTGTCCTGCCCCCTCGCACCCTCCACCCCTGGGGCGCTGCCGGCCAGCGGAAGTGACGCCATCTTGGCTCGCACCGAGCGCCGGCCGTCGGGCGCCGTCGTCGGCAAATTTACGAGCGTAATAAATGTGCATTAAGCGACAGTCACGCCCACCGCCCCCCGCCGCCCCTGCGGACCCCACCGGGCGCGAGGCGCAACAGCACAATCGCTAATGGATTTGTATTCGGTTGTCAAACATTGTAATTTCGCAACGGCGTCCGGATCCGGCCATGGCCGGCTTCGACGTGGCGGCGCCATGTTGGATTTCAATTAATTTTTCATTACCCTCGGTGTTTTCGTGATTGCCCTCGGACCCCGAACGGTTTGGCCATCGATCGACGGCCCGCCGCCCGCACCACCTCTGGCTCTCCGTCGAGTCCGGCGACCGGGATCGAGGCGACCAGGAGGGGCCGAGGGAGGTGGAGAAAATGAAGAGGGCCAAGGAGGAGGAGTCGAAGAAGCGGGCGCAGGGATCGGAGGACATGAAGAGGAGGTCGCAGGGGTCGAAGGGATCGAGGTCGTGCTGGCGGGTCGCAGGAACGAAGCAGGTCGAGCTCGAGTTCGAGTTCGTTGCCGACTCGTCGCCGAGCTCCCGGGACAATTACACGACTCTTCTTCTTCTTCATCATCTTCGAGGGTATTAAACCCCCCCCCCCCCTCCTCGTCCTGACCTCGCCATGCCCCCTCCTCAGGCTCCTCGCGATAGTAAAATGTGATTTCCTTCGAACGCGCGTCTCGTTTTAATGCAATCAGATTGCAGGAACAACAACAACAACAACAACAACGACGACGACGACGACGATGGCAGTAAAGTAAAGGGGGGGTAGGCGATTACAACAACAAGAAGGACTGGCCCAACAACTCGGTTTCCATCTCCAGGTGGCTCCAGCGGCATCGCCGTCAGCAGCCCTTAAGCGCCGCTCCCACCTTCACCTCGGGTCCCCCCCACCTCTACCTTTCTCTACCTCTCCCTTTCACACCAACCACCCCCCCCCCCCCACTCCCAACACCGCTCTTTGCCCCCCGCCAACGAGTTGCCAGAGCGAAATTACAACTTGTCAACTCAATCAAGCGCGCCATTATGCAGCAATTGCCGCCACTTACGCGCCCGCTCCCAGGGCGTCCTCCGCCATCCGCCCTCCGCCCCAGGCTCCCCAACCGCCTCGAGCTTCACCTCCCTCCCCGCCCCTCTCTCGCCCACCGTCGCGCCTGCGGCAACAATGCACACATAATCAGGCAATATTAATTTTTTCATCTCGCGCTGTCGTCGCTAATAATCCTCGCTCTCATCAGCCCGGGCTTCGTCTGCTCCTGCGTCTCCGGCGGAGGGGCGGCGGCGAGGGCGTGGCGGCGGTGAGTGACGAGCACGAGGTCGAGGTGCCGGCGACGAGAAGGAAGAGAAAGAAAAAACCTGGCGGCAACTGAAAGGATTCCATTTATGCTTCATTTCGTTTGCAACAATCTTTGCATAAGGAACGAGCGAACGCACAACAGCAGCAGCAACAACAACAAAAACAATGGCAAGCGGTGGGAGGGCCAGGGATTACAGTAATTACTACAACAACGACAAAGAGCAAAAACAACAGGACTCCGAGGAAGTCGCGACTGAGGACGGACGGTCGGAAGGATGTGGACGAGGATGAAACGAATTCAGCCGAGTTCGTCGTTGTCGCCGTTGTCGCCGTTGCCGTTGCTGTTGCCGCTGATGTTACTGTTGTAGCAGATGTTCTCAGCCTCTTCTCCCCCGTCTTCCGCCTACTCTCGCCCCTCTTGGCGCCTGCTCGCCTCCTCAGCTGCAGCCACTTCCTGGCCCTTGTTTCCGCTCGGCAAAATATGGACTTCCGGCGGGAGCGAGAAGGGGCAGGAGAGGAGGGGAGGGAGGACGATGAGGCAGATGGCGATAAGGAGTTCTATTTTGATTAAAACACAGAACTTGGTGCCGACGAGGGGGGGGGGGAGGTCGGGGAGCTCGAAGTGATATCGCGTGAAAAATCCCTGATTCTCCCTCATTTCCTCGGGATTAACTTGCGACCCGGTCCTCCAAGCGATCGCTGCTGCCTCCCCACAGCCCCGGCCCCGGCCCCTCGCCACGCCCTCTCACTTTCTCCTCTCTATCCCGCGCTCACCGCCTCCACTTCCGCCTCTCCTCCAGGAACTTCCTCGAGCCGCGGCGAGTCGAGTCGAGTCCTCGGCTCCCCGCCCTCCCCAGAGGAGCCCCGTCCCCTGGTCCTTGGCCCGGCTTCGCCTCGTCGCCGTCGCCGTCGCCAACACCGACTCCGCCCGCTCGCGTTCGCGTTCGCGCCACGCCCAAGCGTTGTTTGTTTTTCCCCATTCGAGGGCATTTTTAATCCAATTCGTGTGCCGGATCTCGCTCCACCTCGCGCCCTCGTCGGCCTCGCCGGAGCCGTCGAAAACAAGGCACGAATGTGAATGTAATTAGGAATTTTTTCTCGCTAATTTTTCCGCCTACCTCGAGGGAGTGGCGGCGGTGGCGGCTCGTAAGTGGGCAACAGCAACAACAGTACAAAGACAGCAACAAGGCACGAACGGGCCGCCGAGTGACGGCTGCGGTGGAAACAATTGCAAAAAAGTCGCGTGTTCAACGCGCGTTTCAAATGCCTCAAGTGCTGCTGCCTGTCCGCTTCCTTCGCTCCCACCACGCCCCGCACCCTCTCTCCCCTTTCCTCCCCCTTCCTTGCCCGTCCCCACCTCGCCGCTCGGCCGCACTCGTGCATGGAAGAACGCGTGCAAAAGGCGTACGAGCCGCGGCCGCGTCTCCGTGCGAGAGCGTCAGGGAGTGTCTGTGTGCCTGTGTGTGTGAGCTCAAAGCAGGGTCGATGTGTGTGTGTGGGTGGGTGTGTGTGTGTGTGTTCTCTTCTGTTCTCTTCCTTCGACTAATGAAATTTAGCGAAGCGTAAGAAGTTAAATTTGAATTAAATACGAAATTAAGGCCAAATTGACACACACACAAGTAGGACGACGGCAATAGCGACAGCGACAGCGACAGCGACAGCAACAACGACGATTACAACAACAGCGAAATTAACAGCAACACGATGCCAACAACTTGACAGCCGTTCGAGCCATTTCCAGGCACAGAACAAATTGGTTTTGCGGTCTGAATGGGAAATTTTCTTTCCTTCGACAATTCGTTCAGGCCAGAATTTAATTTGTTTTCCGCCCTTGACTTTCGCTCCGCAATTTCGGCACTTTGGAGACCCGCTTGCCAGGGCGAGATCCCCAGGAGACAGCTTAAAACAACGAGGTTCCCCCCTGGTTGCGATCGTCCTTTGGAGATTCCTGTCTTTCAGCCGCCCAAATTCGCCTCGAATTCCCCCTGATTCCCCGAACTTACGTCGAAATGCGGTTGAAGTTTGCGTGTTTGTTGTTGTTTGAGACATACCTGCAAGAGAAAGAGAGAGAGAGAGAGAGTGAGTGAGTGAGTTGGTCATTTAATTAAATTGCATGGGATCGAAGGATTTCAATTGATTTCTTTGACTCCCCAAAGCCGACGCAGGACGACGTCTGCGACGACAGCGTCTGCAGAAGACAGTTTCATCTCCAGCCACAGCACCAGCTGCAGCAACAACAACAACCACTACAGAGGCAACTCAGTTAATTTGGGGAGAAGGAAAGGAGGAAAAAGGGGCGCAAAACCCAACCCGGTTCCGCCGACTGGCTCTCGTCGCCATCAGACGCAGCGACTAATTATCTGCCGAGCCATTTGCAGCGGAGTCCGTGCCGTCGAACGAGTGCAAGAAGTCGACGGAGGCCAAGGAGTCGAGGGCGGCCGGCGATCGGCGCTGGCGTCTAATTGCCAGGAAGCGGAAGCCATATCGAGCGGAAGTGCGACTGCAATAATTTATGCCAATATTTTCATAACGAACGGCGGCCAAAAGAAATTCCTGCCCACTGGTGCGGACGAGGGCGGGCGAAATCCTTCAACACAAAAAGCAGCAGCTGGAGCTGCGGAACGGAGGCCTGGGGACGGCGGCAGGACGCGCTCTCAAAGACTTCTTGAGCAGACTTCCAGCGGCTTTGATGTGCAAATCAGCCAGGCGAACTGGGCGGAGGCGGGAGGCGAGCGCGAGGAGGTCGGCAGCAGGCGGTCGGAAGTGGCTTCGGGGCGGCGGACGCGCGGACGACTCTGCGGCAAAGGATTGAAGTTGGCATTTCTTAACAGTGACAATGGCGCGGATAATTAGAATTCAATGGGCGTGGACCGGGCGGCAGGCGGAGCAGATTGCGGAACACGATGGGGAGCAGAAGCAGGGTGCGGAGGAGCGAAGGAAGTGGTTCTTCCGCCGCCTTGGCTTCGCAAAGAAACGCGCCATCTTCGTCGACATCGTCGACAACGGCCCGTGGAGTAGGAGGAGGCGCCAGGGGTGGTCGCCTGCACTTTGGCTCTGCTCGAGACGTCGACGGTCGTCGGAGGAGGACGAACGGACGAGGCCTGGGAACATATCGCTGGAGGTGGAGAAGATGTTGCCATGTTTTTTTGATATTAAATACTTTTCGAATCGTGGTCTTTTAATGCCAGGGTCTGACGATACCACGGTCTATTATAGCAATAGAGTGATGGGCAATTACATCGACATATCTTGATGTCACTAGATCTATTTCTATCATGTCCTGCTGCTACCAAGGGCTGCTGCATCAAGATAAGTCGTTATAACTGACCATCGATAGGAATTCGTATGGGATCTCGGACGCTTCCTTGCCTTCCCCCTCGCTCCAGTGGCGAATTGCTTTACAAGCCGCCTTTTAACGTCTCCAGGAAGACTCGGTTCGTCTCTTTTGCCCCGCTCTAGCCCTCCTTCAGGCCTTCCTTCCGCCCTCTTCCTCTCGCTCCTGGTCTCGCTAACGGCCGTCTAGACGCCAGCCACATGGGGCCGCTGCAATTTTCGATGGATCCGTGCGCTGCATAGAAATGAAAGAAGGCTCTACTTGTTCCCCTCTCCCCCTCTCTCGGTCCCCGATTCCATCTAAGCCTACCTCCCTCCCCCGCAAGGACCGCGGACAAAAAGGACAAAAAGTTGGAAACACATCGTCAAACATAATAAAAAGACCTTTTTAATATGCAAAGTTTTTCGCTTCTACGGCGCTCGCAACGCGAGGCAGTCGGGGGCGGAGGGAGGGAATGAGACGCCGAAGCCGATGCCAGAGAGGATCAGGACGAATACGACGACCAGGGCCAGGGCCAGGACCACGATCACGACTATGGCGAGTGTGGCGCCGACTTCTGGGGGTTGCGCGCGTGAGGGCGACGCATTTCAACCCCCAGTGTCAACAACTAGTTTCAATATATTCCTTAAGCTCGTGGCAAATATTACGGGATTTCGCCGATGCGGCGGCGATTTATCAAAAATTTGTCATGGCCCGCGATGGAAGAATCCAAACCCCTCGAGGCGTGGTGCGCTGGGGGAGGGGTAGGGGGTGAGATTGGCCCCTTCTGCCGTGGAATGTGGATGAACAGCGGCGGATCGCGTGCCCTGTGAATCGCGTTCGCCGCCTGCTTCCAAATGAACTCACTCGAAACCCTCGCAATTTAAACAATTAAACTTCCCACCCCCCGCCTCCTCCACCCCTCCTCGAGTGGCCCCACTCGACTCGATCCGCCTCGAGTCCACTCGTCCCGACTGGCCTCGACCCACTCGACTCATTTCGTCTCGTTTCGCTCGCTCGTCTCAACTCGAGCCGAAAGTTTTAACAAACTTCGGACTCGTCGCTCTTTCAATGAGCTCCACTCGCTCCCCATTCGCCCTCGCGCTCTCGCTCAACACCCATCTCCCTCTCCCTCGCCCCCTCCCACGCCATCGCCCGCTCTTTTTCTGCGCCGCTTTGTCTCTCGGTCGTCGGGCAGCAGGCGTCCATTTGACTTAATCGTCGAGGAGTTCATCACTTTTTACTGACTCCCGACACTTGGGTTTTGATCCACTCGCGGCCCTCCGCCTTCGGCGCCTCCTCGACCCGCCCCCGGTCGTTGGAATCGCGATTTTTCTTGCCCTGCCTGCCCTGCCCGGTTTTTCTGCTGGCGCGTCCTGGCTCCGTGCCTGGCTGGCGTCATTAATTTCGGAATCTGTTTCGTCGTCTTAAGCAACTCGCCCATTTCCCTCTCCCTCTCCTCCCTGACGGCTCTCTCTTTCCGACGAGACCGGTCGCCGGGCGGCGGCCGCTGCCGGGAACTTTATGTTGGCCATCAAAGATAAGGACAACGCGCGACGTTTGCCGAGCTGCCGACCGCCCGGCTCCCCCCTGCCTCCCGCCCTGCCTCGGTGGCCGCCGTTTGGCCTGCGCAGTTTCAATGACGAAATTTATTCATTGCCGATTTACTTTGGCATTGAAAATTGATGGGGCGCCGCGAGAGGGAGAAGCGAGGAGAAGAGGGAGAGAGGGAGAGAGAGAGAGAGAGAGGAGTGGGAGTGGGGCGTGAGGCGAGGGTCCCGAGTCCCCTCGTGTGGATTTCTGTTCATTCGTTCGTTCGTTCGTTCGTTTGTTTGTTTTGTGCACGGTTTTCGCGTTCTGGGCGTGCGGCTTCCCGAGTGATGAATATTTATTTCCACAGGAGATTTGCCCGATTCCCCCCACGACCGACACCCCGCCCCCCTCCTCCAGCGTCTCCTCTTCCTCTCCGTCCTCCTCCCCAACCCTCCTTCCAGCCCATCAGCCATTCGACTTTGTCTGCCTGTCCTCCAGTTGTGCGATGCTGTATGGCGGTGGGTCTGTCTGCATTTGTGTGTGTGTATTGGGGTGCATGGGGGTCGGTGTGTTGGTGTGGAACGTGTTAAAAGCATTGAATATTTAGTTGGCAAGTGAATTACAGAGCTCTTTAAATATGGAGCGATTTATGGCGCCTTCTCGCTTCCGTTTCCGCCGCAAATCGTTTCCACCGTCCCCGTCGTCGTCGCTTTCATTAGGCTCGAGTGTGGGGGTCGGAATTCGTGGACCCTGAGGGGCGCCACGAGTGGATCGTGGACATTGTGGAGGGGAGAGAGGGGATTTTTCACCCAACCTAGTGGAGTCGCTGGCGGCTGTCGCGTGTGGAACGAGGTGAAAACCGTCCTTTGATCCGTTGCTGCTTCTCTTTCTCCCACTCGAGTTCCTGCTCTTCATCCTGTTCATTATCCTTCTCCTCCTCCTTGTCCCCCTACTCCTCCTCCTCGCCTTCCTCTCGACAAATAATCAAGTTTTAATCGATGAGAGGAGGGCGGAAGCTACAAGATGGAAACAATAAAATCGAACAAGCAAAATGAGATAAAGCATTTCACAGACAAAGCAATCAATTCATCTTTTCTCCCATCGTCTCCTCTCTTCTCTCTCTTCTCTCTCCGCTCCCCAGTCCATCTCCCTCTGGCACTCGTCCCCCGGCCGAGTCCGAGTCCGTGTCCTGATCCGTCCTTCGTTCCGTTTATTTTGTTGCTTATTTTCCGAGTAGATGAAGTAGAAATTGTTCGCTCGAGCGCCATCTGCCGGAGTAGTTGTTGCTGTAGTTGTAGTTGTAGCTGTAGTTGTTGGCGACACACGATCACACCCAAAGACACTGCTCTGTGGCCGCAGGGGAAGATGGGCGAAGGGGCGGGGCGGGGCGGGGCCGGGGCCGGGGCGTCCCTTGAGCGGCATCCAATCAAATTATTTCAAACATGTTCTATGTAAATTTTTCCTTCTACTTAAATTTATTTCCCTCTCACTCTCACTCCGCCGATGCCACAGTCCCTCGCTCTCTCTCTCTTCCTCGCTTCCTCTCTGCGGCCCCGTCCAGCGCCCTCGCTCGCTCACCCGGATCGAGGGTTCGTTCGTTTTTGCGCTCGTCTCATTGCACTAAATCAAAATGAGAATCCCTAATGTCATGTTGATGATAAGAGGAATACAGTTATTGTTGTGGCCATGTTGGCGCTGCCGGAGCCGGAGACGGGGCCGGTGGGGCCGCCGAGCGAACACAATAAGCAAAATACCCACAGAGAGGGAGAGGGGGCGCCAAGGAATTGGCGGGAGGGAGGGAGGTAGGTTGGGAATAAAAATGCCAACAATAGTTCGGGTTTCGTCAAGTACGGGGCTCTCGCTCTCGCTTTCCCTCTCTCTCCCATCTTCCCAACGAGACCGAGACAGGCGGCGACCGATGCAAGTGCGGTGGACCCGGCCCGGCCCTGCCCGGCCCCGCCACGCCCCCGCAGCCCAGTCGCTCGTCGCGTCCCTGGAGAAATTCTACATTTATATTTTTTCGGAATTCGAGCCGTCGAGTCGTGGTAGAAAATGACTGCAGCATTCAACGGCACACGGACGTGTGGTTGGTCGGTGTTGGTTGGCGAGCCGCTGGTGTTGGTGAGGGCACCCTGTGTGCGTGTGCGTGTGGGTGTTTGTGTGTGTGGGTGGCTCGAGTTTACGTTCCACATAGTTTGGCTCGTGTAAGAAATAATAAAAATAAAATAAATTCAAATATCGTCGACGAGGAGGAGAAGAAGCGGAAGACGAAGACCAAGAACAACAACAACAGCAACTACTACTGCACAACAACAAGAGGGAAACTAAGAAGCAGCAGAAGATGAGGGGGGGGGGGGGAAGAGGAAGAGGACGACGTCCATGAAAGCGGCGGCGGCGGCGGCGATGGAGAACAAGAACTGATGGCCGTATGGGGAAAATGAATCCTCATCGTTGTCCGTTCATCCGTCCGGCCGTCCGTCCGTCCGTCCGCCGGATCGTCCTGCTGTCGGTTAACAACAATACGGATCCGTTTTCCCAGTTTCCATTAACCAACAACAGCTACAACAAGACCGGCCACGACTCCGACTGGCGCCGGCTCGAGTCCATCTGCCGCCTGGACGAGGGCGAAGACGAGGACGGGGTCGAGGACGAGGGCGAAGAGGTGGATGAGGACGAGGCTAAAGAAGAGGACGAGCACGAGGAGAAGGATCAGGACGAGGAGGAGGCGGAGGCCCCGACCATATCTCGTCCGGATTAGTCTGTTCGGAGAGGATTCCGTGATTCTGCTCTGCGGCAGGACTCGGTGTGCCAGGACACGATAAGATGCAGGGCCGGGCCCGAGCTCGGTTCGGTGCGGTGCGGTGGACGTTTGTTGACGGACGACGTATGATGATGAAGTGAAGAAAAGGCGAGCCTGGAGTTGAGGCGAAAACTGGGCTTGGGACAAACCCGTCAACCTCAACCTCAAGCGCAACCTCGTGCTGGAGCGGGAGGCCGACGGGGTCGCCTCGCCTCGCTCGACTCTCTCGCCCGAGTGGTGGCGACGGTCGACCGCCTGGGCGGAGGCTGCGTCTTGCGACCTCCTCGGGCACATAACGTGGGCCACCTGCCCTCTCGTGGCTGTCCATCTCCCTTCTCATCCACTCAAGAGCCGCCCTGCCCTCTCATCCTGCCAGCACTCCATCTGCCCTTGGCAGTCCGTCTCCCATTTCGCTCTCTCTCTCTCTACGCCCGACCGCCGCAGATTGAGAATGCGGAAAATTCTTGCGAATTCATCGGACCCGATGGTGTTCGGAGGGCGTGGGGTGGGCGAGCGAAGAAGTTCCCGGCTCCGGCAGGACCCGCAAAGCAATCGCAGAGACGGCGGCAGCAGGAGGGCAGGACGCGGAAGGACGAGGCACCTCCGGCCGACAGGGATTTCAACTTGTTTCCCTCTCTGCGCCGCTGACACGGGCCGAGGCAGACAACCCGAGCTGACAGACAAGCCAAGGAGAGTCGGACATGGTCGGGGAGCCAGAGAGGTGGAGGTGGAGCGAGAGGGAGATGGCGTGGAGTGGGAAAGGGTGGTTAAGAAATTTGATGGCGTTATTGTCGAGGCGAAATGCTTGCTTTTTGGCTCCGAGTTATTTCGCAATTGTTGCTAGATCATGCTGTAAATATGTTGACATTGCACTCCTGCCGTCCTGCCAGTTGCTCTTCATGTAGCCGTCGTGGCAGTGGTCGTAGTGGTCGTAGTAGTGCCGGTAGTTGTGGTAGTTCGTGCTAGTATTTGCTTTTAATATTACTCTTCCCGTTGCCGCAGTGGGTTCGGGAAGGAGTCGTGTTCGTCCAGTGTTGCCAGGGCACACGAAATTATGCGAATAAATTGAAACATTCCTGGTGTTCCGAATTAAACCGACAAATCTCGACTACCAGCGGCGGTATGGGAGTGTGTTTGTGTCTAATGAAAGATCGTGGAGGGAACTGGAACTGGAACTGGTTTTGGGTCTTCGGTGTTCGGTGGTCTTGGGGCCGTTGGTGGCACGAAGTCGGTCCCCAGGTCCGACTGTACCGATTCCGGATTCCAGGCAAATATTTTCAGAGCTACCTTCATTCGAGAGGGACTCGACGCTTCCGCCTCTTTTGTAACTTCTTCTACTTCTTTTGGGGTTCCCCGGAGCGAGGAGGCGGGGGGGGGGGGGGGGGCAAATATTATCATTGTTTGGCTCGGGTGGAGGCGACCGGCGACCGGCGACCGACGACCGGCGTCCGGCGTCTATCGAGATATGAACGAGCGAAGAAACTCCAACATAACAACATGGAACAACAGGGAGGCAACAAACACGGCAACAAGAAGAACGAAAGGAGCAACAGTAAGTAGAAGGAAGAGAGCAAGAGAAGACCGAAAATGCCAACAACAGCAACGAGAGCACGAACAACACGCTCTGGCGATGATGTCATGTTGCTGCTGTCAGTCGGCTGGATGTGCCGAGGCAGTCAACCGGCCATCCAGCCATCGAGCCATCCAGCCGTTCATTTAGGATATTTGTGTGCACGAGGTACACAGCCGAAACTCCCCTCTACCTACCTCCCTCCCTCCCCGCCCACTCCTCGCCTCTGCTGTTCTCGATTGACTTTGATTTTGGCCATATGCCAAATACTCCTATTGTTGCTGCTCGCCGTCTTCTCCTCGTCGTCCGTCTTGTTGTTGCTGTTGTTGCTGCTGTTGCGGAGTTGCGGTTGTTGTTGTTGTTCTACTCCTTCTTATTGTTGCTGCCGTTGTTGTTGTTGGTTCTGCAGCAAATTCGGAATGTTGTCTGTTGTGACTTTTACGTTATTGTGGATTTGGGAAGTGGATGAAATTTTTCCAGGAAAAAACATATTGAAAATAAAGTCGACATTGTGTGCAACGGCAACAACAGCAACAACAACAACAACAACAACAAAGCACCTCACACAACCACAAAGGAAAGAAAACGAAAGGAGCGGAAGGCACGTGAAGGGAAGGGAAGGGAAGGAAGGATGGAAAGAAAACATTGTGTTGACCGCCGAGCGGCAGGGGCTCGGATGGGCCGAGATGGGTTCGGTTTTTAATGAGGATTGCTTTTAGTTCGTCTTCCTCTCCCCCTGCATCTCCCTCGCCATCGCCATCGCCATCGCCATCTGCATCTCATCGGGTCCGAATTTAAGCAGTCGAATCTCGCACGCGGCGAGTGGCCAGGCGGGAGCGCTCGAGTGATTTGCCCGAGTTTTCGCCGCCGTCGCCGTCGTCTTCATCGCAGCCATCGCCAGTGATGGAGAATCACTTAAGGCGTGTGTCATAAATTCCCATTTGCGCCCGGCTCGTCGCGGCCCGGCCCGGTCCGGTCCGGCGACAGTGCTATAATTAAAATAGTTTCGACGGTGGTCATTGTCATCGGTTTTAATTGAATTCCGAGCTGTCACGCGGACTCCACTCGAGCCCCGCGAGAGGGAGGGAGACAGACAGCCAGCCAGCAGTAAATCTATCTGTGTGCAGGGCAGCGCACACGACGGCGGCGATGATGGAGCTGGTGATGACCATCAACATGACGACGAGAGCCGAGTGAAAAATGGACTCGTCCTCGGCGAGACATAATTTTTAATTATAAACAAATAATTCGCGGAGACCGGGCAGATGTCGACGGGGCGGCGGATCGGGGGGCAGCAGCGGCGGTCGCATCACATGCACTTGGCATTTAGTTAATTACGAGCGAGTGCGGAATGTGTTGAAACCCCCTCACCCACGGAGTCCTCTCAGGGGCCCCGCCAAATGGCCGAACGAAGGGACGGCGGAGCTGGACGCGTGGACGGCGGAGCCAGACGCGGCGGGATGGAACGGATCGGACCGTAGGAAGGTCGCCAGCGACACTGGTTGCTGCTCCATCATCGCCTCGTCGTCGCGGTCATCGCCAACGTCCTGCACCACACTATACCCATTATCTTCGAGGCCATCATCGTCACCATCACCATCACCATCATCAGGGACGACGGCGGCCAGCGAGCGACGAGTGGACAACGTTTGGAGTCTGGCACGGGCCGGCGACGGCCGTAAATGGATTTTTTCGCCTCTTCCTTCCTTCCAACCTCTCCCTCTCTCGGCAACCATCGCTCTCTCTCCTCTTCTCCTTCTCGGTCCGGTCGACGCTTTCGTGGGCTCGCGACGTGGGCTGGCAACGAAACCGAAATCCTGTTTATTCAAGTTTTTGTCGTCGGTTCCTTCGCCCAGTCTCTCTTGTGGTCCTTCCCTTCTTCCCTCTTTTGTTCATCACCTCCTCTCCCCTCCCTCCCTTCCTCCCTTGATATATGCTTGTTCCGATTTCTCTGTCTGTTGTCAAGTGCAGACCTCCGAACCTTTCGTACTCCTACTTGTGTTTTTGATGAAAAGGACGCAAAGCGCTTCCAACCATGATCGAGCTGGAGGTCCGAGAGTCGTGAAGGTTGCCTTGACCGTGGCCAACGCCCGGGGCACCTGGGGCCATGCGACGAGAAGCCGTCGCCCACTCGCCCCAGACGCGGCCTGGTTCGAGTCGGAGCCCCAGCCAATTAATGGAGGGCGCGATATAAAAATAAATTCATCATCCGCGCCGCCTTGAATTCACGGCCTCGTGTTGTTGTCCTGCCTGCCTGCCTGTCTGTCGGCCTGTCTGTCGGTCTGTCTGGCCGTTGCCTGCCCGCCCGGCATCCACCACTAAACGCCTGTGGTGCGCTGGACCTCGGCCCACTCGGCTTCTTCTGGGCCGGAATGAAATCGCCGTTTGTAGGCCCTCGATGACGACTCCGCGATCGATGGGCAGTCGCGAGGCCTCTGTCAACTGGCCGGACTAAAACCACTTGTGGAACCTCCGCCTTCCCCCTCGCATCGCCTCCCCCCCACACAAGTCGGTTCCGATCGGGGCCGAAGTGGGGATCGAGGGCGCGGGCCCCGGTCGTCGTCGGTCGAACACAATAATGATTATGTGAACAGCGAGCGAATTGCGAAAGTTTTTCCATTTCTTCCCTCCTCGCGTTCGCCTTCGTCGCTGCTCTTAGTTTTTTCTTCCACTAGTTTTTTTCCACTAGTTTTTCTTATTTTCGCTGCGAATTTGTTTTTGAGGAAAAATGATCGCCGCAGACGCGACGACGGCGGACTGAACTTGGGAACTTTGACTCCGACAAGAACCACAACAGCAACGACAACAGCAACGACAACAACAACGACAACAACCACAGCTATTGGCGATGTACTTGCGGGTTTTTCCTCGCATTCTAATGGTCTCGACCGCTCTCCCTGCGCTTCCAGAGGCCACGCAGAAATGGGGAAAGTTAAAATGCATCGCGCCGTCTCTTTCCAACACCAACCATCCCCCACCCCCCTCATAACTCTTCTCCCCAGTTCACCCGTGGTCGCCGCAACCTCTCATTATTGAATTTGCGTATGAGGCGAGCGCGCAGATGACGAAACAGGGCGAGGAAGCTCGGGGAACCCAAGGAGAACTCGGAGAAGGAAAAGAAATTCAGAAACGTAACTCACGACCCACCAGATGGAGACGAACAAGTGGTGGAGGAGGGGGCGGACGACGGAGGAGGCGAAGGGCGAGGAGGATCAGAGAAGTTCCTGCTGCGTCGCTCCATAAACGAATCGTTGAACCTCGGGTCGCCTCAATTTGGACCCGCAAAAAACCCGCCACTAACCGGACCTCGTCCCCGTCCCCGTCCACTGAGGGGCGAAGGGTTGGGGAGGTCGGTGGTTGGTGGCAGAAGTTCCTCCACTATTTCTTCGCTTGTTTCTGCCGCTCTCGAGGCAAGAACTTCCTCGTGCAGCCCTCCTTGGCTGATCGGTGGCGGGTGGAGGGTCCAATAGTTGTTGTTGCTTGCCACAGATGTTGTTGTAGCAGTGGTTGTTGTTGTTGTTGGGGTACTTAGCATTTAATATATTAAGTATTTGAATGCGAAAAGTTCTGTGGAAATGCATGTGGAACATAAATAAAAGTATTTCGAGAGGAGGAGTTCAAAACGTCGACAACGCCGGCGGCTGAGTGCCGAAGGGATCAGGAGGATGAGGGGGAGAGGGGCAGGAGGCGCGGGGGTTGGACTAGCGAAGCATCTTGGACGAAGTTTCGCCACTGGCCGAGGCGGAGACCCGCCGGTGGAGGAGCGGTCGAAAGCAATCAGAAGTTTCTTAATTTGGGCGACGAACGAGGCGAACGAGACGAGTCGAGACGGAGATGATTTATCGAAAATTTCCCGAAGAAAGTTCGCCGAAATTGATTTGCATTAGTGGCGGTCGGCCGGTCGGTTGTCGGCGTCGTCACCGGCACCGGTCGACGGACGAGGGTCGAGTGGCAAGGGTTGAGATGGCGGGAGTGAGCGAGTCGTGGAGGGCTCCGGAGCTCTCGAGCTGCCCTCAGGCGGACCAGGGAATCCCGGGATCGAGAGGACCCGGTGGGTTTTCCAGTCGTTGTCGAGGGTTCGAAGACCCGAAGGAAGAAGGATTTTTGAGCCGGGATCCAAAATGAGGACGACCCATCGCAGAAAAAGCGGACCAGGAGGCCGGCAAAGGCTCCAAGAACGACGTCATCAGCCTGTCGCTGGGGAATTCATTGTCTAACAGAGACAGAGACAGAGACAACAGACAGCTGGAGAGACAGCGAGGCAAACAGACAGACGGCTAAACAAACACACGGACGGACGGACGGACGGACGGCCTCGAGTGATCGCATAATTTCCACTGGCCGGCGGACGCGGCGCGTGCGGAATGCGAGGAGTGCGAGCGGGCGCGAGAGTGTGTGTGGTTTGTGCGTGTGCATGGGCGTGTGTGTGAGTAGTTGCCAAAAGTTAATTGTGCGAAATTGCGCTCTGGAATTACGCACACAGAGCCCGACACACGCACACGCACACAGGCCGATGTATGCACAAAGGGAGTGCGAGAGGCAGAGGTGGAGCGAAAGCGAGGCTGGATTATTTCACGGCGGAAGAATCGATGCAAATGAGAGGGGAGGGATGGAGAGAGAGGGGGAGGGAGAGGAAATTATTGCAGCTTACGTGAAATTTAATACGCGTCGCAGTGGATCAGCGGTCGCATTGTCTGGCCCGAACCCAGCCCCCAACCCCCAACCCGAACCCGATCCGCCACGCCTCCTCCTTCGCCTGCTCCTCCCCGTGCCTGGCGACCTGCGCGACCGCGGTTTGCGCCGGGGCTCGCGGTGGATCGTGGGCTGGTGTTGGTGGCGCGCCGCGGCCGGACTTGGCCGGGCTCCAAACGAAGGCTCGCGGCGCCAATGGCCGAGGCCGAGGGTTTGGGTGTCTGGGGGTCTGTGAGTCCTGCGTGTCCTGCGTGTGTCCGCGGGCAGGGTGAGCGGGTGTTCGAGTGTGTCGAGTGTGTGCCGATCAGATTACATGCGATTGGTGTGGGAGGAAGGTGTGAACGAACCACGGCGAGGACGAGCGCAGGGCGGGGCGCGATGCACAATGGCCGATTACGTCGAAATGAGGAGCTTTACGACGCCAAAACAAACAAAACAACACAAAAAAACATAAAAAAACACAACAAAAAGGGTCAACCGTGGGCCGAAATAAAAAACTCATGATTTTTGATAACTTTTTAATTCCCCTGAAACGCCGATCAACGGTGGCCACCCTGACAAGAAGTCGGTTTTCCATCAGACCCCACGTGAAGCCCGGCCCTCGGTCCCCCGGAGCTCCTCGGGCCAGTCTGGCTGGAGTCCCGGAGCCCGGCGCGATTTGCGACCGGGACCGAGGCGCCCAGCGACAGCCGCGTGGCCAACGCTGCAATTGAACTCGGACCCAGCCCGACGCGACCCCACTCGGCCCGGCCAATGAAACACGTAGGCCGGCCGCGCGACCCACGACCTACGACCCACGACCCACAGCAAACACAGTCCACACCACCCAATCGACGCCCCCTCGACCCAGCCCGGCCCACGACCGCTGGCCCGGCTTCGATCCGAAGTTGGTCCGGGACCCGCACGAGCGACGACGTCCGGACACTCGCACACATTTGCATGGACTCCCACACCCACACGCACACATTCGAGGGCCTGGACTCGTCGTGTATTGTTGTTTATAACTTGATTTTATGGAAACGTTTGCGTTGGCCCAGCCCAGGGGCCGCTGATCCCGATCCTGCGGAGCGAAGGTCAATAAGTTGCAACAGCAGCGCAGACCAGCTGGCTCGACCCCTCCCCCTCCCTCTGCCTCCCTCTCCCTCACCCATCACTCTCTTTGCAACGCCCTCTGCCTCGCTCGCTCTGCCTCGGTTGTTTGAGCCAAATTTCGCAATTATTCACGAGCGAACCGGTTATTAATTAACTAACCTAATCCTTGCGGGCGGCGGGGCATCAGGAGCGAGCGAGAGGGAGCGATGGAGAGAGCGACTGCGGGACAGCGGGAGGGACGGCATCGACTGGCGAGGGCCGGACGAAACCACTCAACATTAACTCTTAAAGTGTCTGGCGTAATTATGTTGACTTATGTTAATGCCAAGCGTCTCCTGTCGCCCGCTCCGTCCCCCCGTCCGTCCGTCCCTCCGTCCGCCCCTCTGTCTGTCTGTCCCTCTGTTTGCCGCCCATCTGTCTGCGTGCATGTGTGTGTCTACGAGTTTGCATTTGAAATTGATGCAGCACTTGTTGGCCATAAATTAGTTGGCTACAAGTGAGAAGTTTGCACAACATTTGCATGTGTCTCCATTTTTCCCCCATGGCTGGCAACGCCGAATGTGTTTGCTTGTTTGTTCGCTCACATCTTCCTCTTCCTCTTCCTCCCCCTCCTCCTCAACGTCTTCTTCTTGTCTGCCTGTCTGCCTGTCTGTCTCTCTGCCGGCTCCACGTGACGCGTGACAAATTAAACAGAACTCAAAAAGCAGTTAACCTATGGACAGGCGTCAAACGAGGGTTCCAGCCACGGGTCAAAGACATCGGGCGGATGGAATGTGGATTGAAAGCGATCTGTGGAATCGAACAGAGCTTTTAAATCGAACGGGTCTGTGGAATGGAACGGATTCTGATCTGTGAAATCGAAGAGGTCAGGGGAATCGAACAGATCTGTGGAATCAAACGGATCTGGGGAATCGAACAGAGCTTTTACATCGAACAGGTCTGTGGAATTGAACGGATTCTGATCTGTGGAATCGAACAGTTCTGAGTTGTGGAGTCGAACTGGTCTGTGGACTCTGTGGAATCGACGAACAGGTCTGGGGAACTCCTGTGGCTGGAGCTCGATTACCGGCAGGTTTCTTTCGATGGCCCTCGAGGCCCATCACGAGGTCCACATGCCGACTACAAGGAATTCCATTTGGCCATTTTCACAGCCACTCGATGGTCCCGGTGAAGTGGGAAATTAAGCGAGCTTTTTAATGAGCTCGCGATGCCAATCGACGGCTGCTGCCGCTGCTGTCGACGTCGCTGCCCACGGCCTCGGCTGACTCTTGACTTCATCGGCTGGGGTCGGAGTCGGGGTCGGAGTCGAGGTTGAGGTCGTGGACGTGCTCGGGTTGGGATCGGGTCGGTTGGATGATTTATTGACACTTGAGCCAACGATCGGGCTCAATTGAATTAAAGACGAGTGAAAATAATTGCCCTTCACGCACTTTTAAAGCGAGGCACCAACAATTACAACAACAGTAACAGCAACAACAACAACAAGACCGCCAGCGATAACAGCACACAATGACTTTAATAATGATTCTGCTGCAGCGACATCGGGCGCCGGGCATCGAGATAAATATCAACGATTAATTTGAAATTTATTGCCTGAATTTAATAATTTATTAGGCGCTTGCTTTGTCGGTGTATGCCCGAGCACACACACACACGCGCCCCACACACTCCCATTTGCTCCGTGGCGCGGCCGACAGTCGGAGAAGGCCGGAGAGAGACGGGGCGGCCGTGGAACCGCAAAAACAGGGCATCAAACTCAATGCGCTCGGCCCACCCACCCCCGATGACCTGCTCCCCCCGCACCCAACCGCGCCCGGCCCCCCTCGACGCAGCAAATCCTGCCCTCGTGGCATTCAAATTGCACCGGGCGCCCCACAAAAGGGTCGCCGGCCTCCGCATGTGCCGCCGTGGCTCGGGCTACGGTCGGGATCTATGGCTAGCATAGGGGTGGGTGTGTGCATGTGAGGGGGTGGTGAGAGGGTGAGAGGGTGTGCGTGGATGGGTATGGGCGGGCATTGTGAATAACGATAAATTAAATGTACGAGTCAATTTGCGCGCACCGGAGAATTTATTCGTTTGTTTACGTGTTCCGCGTTGCTGGATCCCAATTTGGACGCCTCGCCAGTTTCGGGTAACGAGGCTCCGACTCGAGGGCGCGAGAAGGGGACCGAGAGGGATGGGAAGATGGGGCGACTCGGCAGACTCCGCGCTTCCTCGGCAAAAACCTTCATCTGCCCAGTTTTTCCTTTCTGCAAACCGAGTTTAGGTTCTGGAGAAGAACGCAAGACGGAGTGAGGGAGACGGCGACGCCTGAGAAAGGGAGGGAGACAGAGAGAGGGAGGGAGGGATACATTTTCCGGACCTGCCGCGACGTCTCCGCCTTCGAACCCGACCCTTTTGCGCCCTCATCGAGTTCTCATCGCCGACTTCCTCGACTCGGGAGCCTTGTGTTGAGTCCACTGAACGCCCTCCCCCGTCCGTCGCCCCCACGCCCGCCATCGCCTCCCCCGGCACTCAAATTAGCTGTCAAAATATCCCCAGATCCCGTGATTGCTTATCGGGCGACTCAACTTTATTTTCGCCTTCGCACCCCGGCCTCGTCCGGGCAATAAAAGAGACATCATGGACCTGAGCCGAACTGACCCGAGTCGACCCCGGCGACCCCATCGACAGAGAGAGGGCGAGAGGGCGAGAGGTCGACGTGTCGAACGAGATGCTCGTCGTGTTGGGGAATCCGGCGTTTACGGCACCTTCCCTCACGGCACCACAAGGGGCTTCTCATCCATAATGAATGCAGTCGAAAAGCTGCCAGTGTCGGTGGCCGCAACAGCGTGGGTGTGGCTGTGTGTGTGGCTGTGTGTGGGTGACTGCGTGTGGCTGTGTTCGTGTGCGTTGGGTGCGGTTTGTGTGTATTTGCGGACAATCGGCCGGACACAATCATTTTAATAGACACCCCGGTGTTATAATTTATATTCAAACGCATCCGCCCCATCCGCCCCACCCAGCCCGACTCGCCCTGGCCACGCTGGCCACTCGCACGGGCTCCACCAAGCGCACACAAGCACACATGGCGACACCCACGCACCCACACACGGGCCCGACAAAAGCCGCCTGGTGTTGTGTATATTTTTGGTCCGGGTCCTGGGCGAGTCCTGCGCCTTCTCCTGTTCCTGCTCCTGCTCCAGCCCGGCTCGGGCTCGGGCTCGATCGCCGCCAAGTGGGCGACCGTGGCGTGTGTGTGGCCTGGCGCGGCGTCCGAGTGCAGGACGCGGACGATTTAATCCTTTCTGCGACGCCTTTGTTCGGCAACAAATTGCGTCAGGTCGCAGATTCCTGCTTGTTGTTGCCGCTACCGTTGTTGTTGCTGTTGTTGTTGTTGTTGTCGTTATTGGCCATGCGGCGAATCGCCAAGATTTATGTTGTGTTTGTGCCCGCCATCGACCCCTTCACCCCCTTCATCCCTCGCTGCCACGTCCTCGTTCCCTGCCGCCCTCGATCCATCTTTGATGATGACGACTGAAGCCGAAGTTTGGCCTTAAATTTTCGACTTAATTTGTCAGGATTTGCGCCATCCGTCGGGGATAACGAGGTTAAGAGGCGGGCCGAGAGAGAGGGAGGCGGTGAGAGCGAGCGAGTCCTTCTAGTGGCCGTCTCTGGGGTGGTCGTCAAGTTGATGTGGATGGTGTTGTTGGTGGGGCTCTTGTTGTTGTTGTTGTTATAAATGACTCCGTCCTCGCCTCGCCTCGCCTCAAAGTGGCCTTAAGCTATTTTTAAGGGTTTCGTCCGTCCGTCCGTCCGCCCCTTGATCTCGTCTAGGGTTTCAACCAGCGCCAGCTCTCGACAGAGTCCATCAAGAAGCTCATCATCGTCGTCATCATCATCACCGCCCTCTGCCGCCCCACTCCGCCCAGCCCCCTTCAACAGCTCGCGCCGAAGTCGGGTCGGGTTCGTTCGATATTTGGAAACTTTTCGAGTACGCCGAAATCTGAGGCCAAACCGTCAGGTATCTCAATGGTAGCAGGCTAATGTGACCTCCAACAACAACAACAACAGTAACAACTCCAATGAAATCAACAATGACAACAACAGCGATCGATATCAACACAATATGACAACAACAACAATATGTTTTATGGGCCATTTGTTTCCTAAATAAACACCGAGTAGGCGAACGAACGAAGCCAGGTCCTCGAAAAGATAGATATGCAGACTCACTCAGACACACAGAGACACACAAACAAAAACACAAACACACACCCAGTGACAGGACGAGCCACATGGGGCAGGTGCGTCTGAGTGCGAACCCCACGGGGCCCCCGTTTGGGTTGGGAGAAGCGGCTGTAACCAGAGCCGGGCCTGATGAGAGGGGCTGCGCGGAGATAACGAAGTGGGCTGGGGCGGGGCGCGGCTCGAGGGGTCGACGGGACACCTGGGAGGGGTCGGAGCGGGTTGGGATCGGTTGCGATGGCTTGAGTTGGGCTCGATTGGCCTGGGTCTGGGCCCTGCGACGACGACGACGACGACGACGATTCTCATTAATCTGCTACAAATGGCTCGCATTACGGCCATTGGGAGCAGCATCCACTCACATGGAATGGGAGAGGGCGAAAAGGGGTGGAGAAGATGGGGCAGAGGACACCTGTAGATAAGCCAGAGCAGAGCAGTCAGTTGTCGATCGCAAAGAAATCGACGAGACGAACCAGATTTATTGCCGGCCTATGGGGCAGGCTGGGGGGACTCGAGCCCAGGCTGGACTGAGGCCGTCGATGAGTCGCAAAGTTGGCCCATTTGTTGGCCGCAAATGAGTCGGATCAGGGCCAGAAGGACAGAGGGAAGGAGGACAAACGAGCGCCTCCTGGGGTCGATTTGTCGATGAGTTGTGAAGTGGAGGGAGGAGTATGAGAAGGAGGCCGAAAACTGTCGACGCCGACCCTCGCGAAGCCCTTGGGCAGAAGGTGCGGGAGGGGGCGAAAGAGAGAGCGAGAGCTGCTGAGTCGCCGCCTCGGCACTTGGCGGCCCTCAGTTCGGACCGCGAGAGCCCTCGAAAGGCTCTCGAAGCCCCTGGCTCGAGTGCCCTCGAGGCTTGGAGCCCTCGAGCCCACCGCGGGTCCGCGGACCGACGACGCGCCAGGACATTAAGAAGCAATTACGGCTGCGACGAGCTGCTGAAAATCCGTCAAAATTAACCTCAATTAGGCAGCGGCCCACTCGACCACGTGCCACGCCCCCGCCCAGCGCTGGGGGAGGCGGAGACGGAGGCGGAGGCGACGCCGTCGTTTCAATTACTCAATTTTACACCTTGTGGCATTCGAAGCACTTGCCGCGAGGAGCCAGGCAGGCGGGACAAGAAGGAAGAGGTGAAGGAGGAGAAAATGGAGCAGGAGCAGTCGTGGGAAGCGTGGCCCAGGACGAAGGACAACAAGGACCAACTTTTGTGTGATTTTTTGTTGTGGCTGCCGGCGTCCCTGTCGCCAGTCGGAGTTCCTTGAGCAAAGCTTGCGGCGGCTGAGCAATAACAACAGCCATAACAGTCGTCCGAAACAAGGAGAGAGGGTGAGAGAGAGAGAAGGACGAGAATGCCGGAGGACATGGAAGGGGCGCAAGGACACAGCGGCAAAGAATCAGAAGTAATTCGCTTAATTCGAATTGTTTTGGCGCAATTTCCCGGATTGTCTCCGCCCCCGCCGGGCAAAAAATCGCCCAGAAGGGCTCGGAAGGGCGGCGAAGAGGGTGTGAGAGAGAGAGAGAGAGAGAGAGAGAGGGGGAGAGAAAGAGTGAGCGAGGGGGAGAATCCACGCGAAATTACTGAGCGATTCGCGCGGCGAAACAGAAAACTTTTTAATTAAAAACTTTTTAGCGTTTTTTCGCGCTCGCGTCCTCGCTAAAGGAAAAAAGAGACACAGGGGGGGGGGGGGGTTGTCTGGACAGAGGTGGGCGTGGCAGGCGGGCCACTCGATGGCGGTCAGCCGCGAGGGATGGCCGGCGACTTCGGCCACGTCCACGCCCGAGTCCGAGTCCGAATCCGCGTCCACGGGGTCCGCTTGTGGCCAATGAAGGAAACGTGCTGCATACGTTTAGGAGCTGCTGCCCGGTCGAGGGCCGAGTGCGGGGGGTGGGGAGGTGGAGGGGGCCCGGCCGGCTGCTCTAAATGAGCGGCGGGCGAAGCAATTAAGAGCCTGCGGGTGGGCCGATAAGGCGGGGCGGGCGCGAGGAGGAGGCGAGGAGTCGGGCTGCGATGGTGATGGTGATGGGGCGGCGGAGGGCGTGAACAGGCCGTTGATCCAACCAGTTGCTGTTTCCAGCGCCCTCGCCGGCAGCTCCCACGCTCACCTCATTGCTGGAGTCGTTTAAAGCGGGACGCGGCCGCCCGAAAGTAGGCTTTAATTTCCGCCGATGCCGCCTCCGCAACCCAGGCGCTCGCGCTCCTTCACCCGACCCCCGCCAGCCCCGAGGACCCTCGCGCGCCCGGCTCGAGATCGGCATCGGCACCGGGATCGGGATTGGATTCCATGTCCGTGTCTCATGTGGCTGCAAATTGATTTTGTGTGCCTGCTGCGTGCGGCCGTGGTGTTGCTGAGCTTGTTGTAGTGGATGTTGAAGTTGTTGTTGTTGTTTTTGTTGCTGCTGCTGCTGCTGCGTGCGCCACACAATTATCACAGCCATATGTGTGCAATTTCCGCATTACATTTGAACAGATTTTTCGATTTGCCTTACAAGCAGCAACAATGGCAGCAGCGACGGCAGCAACAATGGCAATCGAGCAGCAACAACAAGAGAACTACAGCAACAACAGCAACAGTGGCCACATCACTCACCCACACTGACACGAACACTTCCGCCGAGGAAGCCGCACACACACACTGTGTGCATGTGAAAGTCACATTCCGGGCTGAAATTACAAAATTCGCACTTCACGCAGCCGACCCACGGAGCCCCCGGTCCCTCGGCCCCCCTCGTCGTCGTCGTCGCCGGCGTCGGCCGCGCCTGGAGCCGTCCCCGATGCCCGGGCCCGCGCGATCCGATTGCATAATTAAAATTGTAATGAGTTAATTCGCTAAAAAAGGAGGCCGCAGCCCTCGTCCAGGCGACGCACGAGCCAGCGTGGCTGTGGGTGTGTGCGTGTGTGTGTGTTGGTGGCCATTTGCGGAGGTGGTTGGATGTGCTCGTGTGGGTGTCCGTGTGCGTTGTGGAAATATAATTTTAATTGTTGCACGAAAATGAAACTTTGTGCAATTCCCACACTTGGGAGCTGCAAATAAAAATTGCCATTTAATTGAAAATCTGGCAGCTCGTCGCCAACGACAACGAGTCCCAGGCGATGCCGGCACTCAGGCGTGGACGCGGTTCTTCCTCTGGAGCTGCGCTTAAAGCCGTTTAAAGGGTCGAAATCGGGGACGAGGGTCGCAGGTCGCGGGCGGCAGCCTCTGGTGTTGGCCGCGTGGACTTGGCGGCCCTCCCAGGGGTCGATGCTCGACGATCCCTTCCTCCAAAGGACGGTCTCGACCCCAGCCGGAAGAGGGGGTGAGCGGCGGACGAGGATGGGAAGAAGTCGGGCTGGCGGGGTTGTCGAGTTGTCAGCTATTTGAGCGGTTTAACTGCGGCAAAATTAAATCAATCCCGAGCAAGTGGAACCCACGGAGACCCCACGGAGACCCCACGGAGACCCCACAGCGCCCTCGGCCGCCTCCCCGACGAGTCGTGTCGTCTCGTCTCGACAGCTCACATCAAACGCCGCGCGAAATCAACGCTTTTTAACTCATTAACCGCGAGAAAACACTTAGCGTTCCACTCGCACCCCGGCACCCGACAGCCCTCACCCGCCACGCCCCCCAGCCGCCCACTCGCCCCTCGTCGCGTCGTCTGGAGCAGCGGCCGCTGCAGCTCCTCGGGCGCACCGCGTTCTCGCCTCCCCTCGAAGTTCCTCATTTTGTTATCCTTGCAAATGCAGTCGACACAGGCGACGGATGTGAGGTGGATGTGAGAGCGAGAACGAGTGAGTATGTGTTTGTTCGTGTGTTTGTGTGTGTCTAGTCACTTCAAATGGATCCTTTAATCGCGATTTCCTTCGCTGAGAGCAGCCGGAGCGGGAGCGGGAGCGGGAGGAGGGCGAAGACGATCTTGAGGATGAGGGAAGGAGGATGAAGATGTGGATGAGGAGGAGGAGGACGGGGAGAAGGATGGCGGGGATCCACCACATGTAGGACAAATTGCTGCTCGCTTCTGCGACCGGATTAATTGGGAGGCGAGCCGGAGCCTTTTGTGCTGACACAGGGAGAGAGCGACGACGAGAGTGGGCGACGGAGTGCGAATGAGGCAGAGCGAGCGAGGATGCAGTCAGGAGTAGGTGGCGCCAGGACCGAGTCCACAGGTGATCCCTTCGGTGGCCTTGGGCGAGCCGAGTGCCGGAGGCCGGACGTGGTTCGAGTCGATTTCAACTCACGCTCGTCCCCTCCTGATTGGGGATTGAAAAATTGAAACCCGCGGAGTCCCTCGAAAAAGTTCCTCGATCGCTCGGTTCCTTGCTTTAATTCAGTTAGAGCGAGATGCGAGGGCCGACACGGAGGCTGCAATGGCAAAAGCAACAGCAGCAGCAACATCAGGGGACAGGGGACAGGGGACAACAACATCGGGAGACGCCAACAACGCCAAATTAGTGGAGACAACTTTCGAAAGAATGAAAGATGCCCGAGCAGGTGAGGCGGCAGCTGCTGCCAACGCGAGTCCTCTGGGCCGAGCACGCAGAAGAGAGCGGGAGAGACGGGCAGAGAGTGAGAGCGAGAGGCGCTGACTGGGGGAGCGCGTTTGTTGCCTGGTTCTTGCGGACGCGCGCTGCAGGTTTTGTTATTGTTGCTGCGCCAGACAATTAAGCGACAGTTGTTGGCGCATTAGCTGCAGCAACAGCAACAGCAACAGCAACAACCCATCAGACAACGGCAAGGTGCGAGCGACACCAGCAAAGACGCGACTTGTGCAGTTGGGAAGGCCGGGCAGATGGAGAGAGAACGAGGGCAGGCGTGTGGACGAAGGAAGTTCGCGACAATTAATTATGCGGCTTATCACGTTGCCTCGCCGAAGGAGGACTGACAGGAAGGGGCGGAGTCGAGTCTGCTCTCTTCTTCTTCCCCCCCCCCGCTGCACCTCCCGGCATCCCCTCGTTCCGGGCCGACGTCGCCGCGTGAAACTTGAAGAGTTTAAAATAAAATGAGTTCTGCTCTGGCCCAGACCCGCCGACGTGGGCTGCGCGAAGCCACCTGGCAGCCCGCCAGCGGCTCCTCCTCCTGCCGACCCCCGCCCCCGGCCTCCCCTGCCGCTGTCCGCGCGTTCGACCCGATCTCGATTTCTATAATTGCTCGCATGTATATTAATTTTGGTGATTGCCGTCGAGCGGATGGAGCCGAGCCGGGGTCGGGGTCGGGACGAGCCGGGCGACGACGGCGACGACGTCTATTTCGGGATCGTTGCATAAACGAGACGTTCGCGTCCTCTCATGACGCAGATGAAACGCGCTGATGACCGCCCGCCCTCCCCCTGGCACTCACATAAATTATGCCAAGGAGTAAAAATAAAATATTTAATGTGGACGGAATTCGCGACCGACCGTTGCTTTGCATTCGCGCAACATTCGAGTGACATTTTGGTCAAAGACTGCGAGTGGTGGGAAAGAGGGAGACGGACTGCTGGGCATCGCTCGGTCAGTGGTACATACCTGCAAAGAGAGAGAGAGAGAGAGAGAGAGAGAGGATATGATTAGTTTGCTGTTAACAGAGTGAATTTCGATTATTTAATTGGGGATATCTGCGGTTCTCTGCAACTAGGGTGGGTCCAGGGAGGTCGGCGGGGAACTGGAGTTGGGTTTGGAAGTGGTTTTGAAAATATTTTTGAAAAGACTCTGCCCAATTTGAGTCGCTCTCGTGCGAGTCCCACTCATTCGAGCCCTTCGCATTCCACGCATTGGCGTCGCCCGGTCGCCGCGAGACCTCAGCCCTCCACGTCCTCCTTTCGGCCTTCCCTCAGCTCGCCGACGCACCCCTTCCGGCTGGCATACGCGGAATTGACGCAGTTCGCGATTTCCCCGGCCTTATCGAGCATTCGAGGCACATCCGGCGGCCACATGTGTTGCGTGAAAATTCAATACAGATTTCCCGATGCTCCTTCCCAGCCGCCTGCTCGACTGCTTCGAGTCCTTCGCCGCCTTCGTCGCGACCCGGCCCGGCTCGCCGGTCGAGCTGCTTAATTCTTGTGCCGTCTACGGATCTTAAAGGACGCCTCGTATCGCCCACAGTCAGACGCCAGCCAGCCAGGCACACGGTCGGACCCACTCCGTGGAGCGACGGAGAGGGAGACGACCGGAAACGTGCGTTTTTGCTGTAAACAAAACATGGCTGCCGTCGTTCCGTCCCGTCCCGTCCCGTCCCGAACTCGACGTCGGCCGGTTCCGATCCCGGTCTCGGGCCCGGCCTCGCCACATCGTGGGGGAGTTTCATGCATGCAAAGTGGATTATTTGCTCAAGGACTTTTTCCTTGAGTCCTTCCATTGCCGCCCTGTTGTTGCTGCTGCGGGCACACCCTCCCACACGCACACACACACACTCGTACACATCGACGTTTGGATTTTTCCTTTGTGCGTCGTCGCTCGCTCGCTCGTTGCTGTTGCTGTTGCTGTTGTTGTTTGCCTTGCGTTGTTGTGGTCTGTGTTGCTGCTGTTGTTGGTTGTGGCTGGTTGTTCTTATTGTGGTGGATCTGTTGTTGTTGTTGTTGCTTTTATTGCTGTTTCCGCTCCAACAACGCTCGACAATGCAAATATTTGAGCCCCAAGAGCTCGCCCTGAAAATGCGGCCGCCGATGACGCCATCCCGGCGTCGTCCTGGCGCCTCTCGACTATCATCCCTCGTCCTTCGTCCTTCGTCCTCCTGTCGGCCGCCGCGTGTCGGTGTCGCGTCCTTCGGGGAGTGCCGAGTGTCGCGCGAATGAAATTACGAAATGAAGTGCGCCAGCCCCGGGCCGGCGCGGCGGCCGACACAAATCATCGAGCCTAGGACACGAGTCGGCGGCACCGGACCAGGGCGAGGCCGGCCGAGCCCAGAAGCCCAGGGGTTGGGCACCGGGACGCCCGGGAGGCGTTGAATCATTCAATCAAAGAATGAATGACTCAAATTGCGGCCTGGGGCCGGCGACGCGAAACCCGTTCGTCTGATTCGGGAACCCCCGAACGCGGGGCGTTCGAAAGGCTGGACGTTTTTCCATCTTCCCCCCCTCCCGTGACCGCTTGATTCGCCACACCTTCTCGTCCCCTCCTCCTGCTCGTCGCTTCGCTGGATTGGGGGTTTCATCGTTCGTCGTTCCTGGCCTGAATTTTCCACCCCCCAGGCTGGCCCGGTCGATCTCCCGAAACCCATTTGTCCGGGCCTACCCTCGGATTAGTTTTCGGAGGGTGGCGAGGGAGGCGCAGAGGGCCGTCGACCAGTCTGGCGTTCCTGGAATTGCCAGGAGTCGTCCTTACGGCGGCCCCGCTCCTGCGAGACGGCCGAAATCGAAATCATTATCCGCATAAAATTAGAAAACGTTACGTTTGAAAAATGATTGCGCGCGCTTTCATTTCCGCTTCCGCCGCTCGCTCCCTCCCCTCCCGTTCTACCCACTACTTCGTCCACTCCCGCTTCCGGACTTCTTCATCACCCTCCCCTCTCTGACCCCCTGGCCGCCCCTCGCCGCTGGAAACTAATTGCGAACTCGTAAAGCCATTCCGAGCTCGGCCGCGCTCCGGCTCCGGCTCCGCCTCCGACGCCGCGAAACCGTTAATCCGAAAATGAATGGATTCGTCGGCGGGAGGAGGGCGGTGGGCGGCGGACTTGGCGGCGGCTGTCGGCGCGTCTTGCAAGTGTTTTCGATCCTCCTTCGAGTGGGTGTCGAAGTCGAAGCCGGAGCCTTGGCGCCGAACACGGCCAGCGACACCGACCGACCGACCGAGCGACCGACATCGCCCGGCCAACAACAAGTGTAATAATAATTACAGCAACAGCTGCAACAACGAGAGTCACAGCAACAGCAACAGCAACAACGCCAGTGACTGGAGAAGAGCCAGGACGATCATAAGTTGGCCGAAATTACGTTGCCGCGAAATGATTGCCTCGCCAGGGGTCGAGGGCGGCGACGCGGGTGGGTCGAGTGGCGTCGGGGGAGGGTTTCGGGGTGTGGAGCGACCCGCGGAAGCCCGACGCGGTGGGCGGCGGTGGGCGGCGGTGGGCGTGTGGTCGCCTGGCGAGTCGTAAAATAAACAACGCGGCCCAGACTCGCCACGACTCGCCTCGCCTCGGTGGAGGGAGGCGAATTTGAATTCTCCGCGGGGCGACGCCGCGATGCGAAGACATGAGAGGGGTGGGGGCAGGGGTGGTGCCCAGGGACGAAGGGCGCTCCACGCAACAGGGAGGCCTGTGAAAAATTAGGAAGCTTATTGCTCCCGAATTGCTGCTGCAGAGTAATGAAAAATTGAGATAAAGTGCCAGATCCCGGGCCAGGTTCGTCCCGGGCCTCTGCTCCTGAGCCAGTCCGACCCGTCACTCGAGAGACTTTGAGGATCCTGCCTTTCGCAGGACGACGGAAGACAAGGCGCCGCCAAGTGGAAGCAGGGTCGGAAATCGAAACTAATCTGGGAAAGGATGAAATGAGTTTTCATCCTGGCAGGGGTTGCTTCGAGCTGCTTCGAACTTCCCGAGGCCCGCGCGGGGAGCTCCGTCGACCTGCGGATGACCGCTTCCTCCGGCGCTCTGGAAGCCAATTTCCCCGCCTTGAGTGCTCCTTGCCACGGGGCGAAGGAAGGAGAGAGAGAGAGAAGGGATGAAAGTCCTTCGCACTTGGCGACTGCGAGTGGAAGATAACTCATAAAATTATTCGCTGCCAGCGCTTGTAGTTTTATCAACTCGAATAAATATGACAAATCACTCCGCACCGGGCGGAGGCGCACGGCCAAAGGACCAAAGTGCGGGGGGCGTCCTCAAAAGTCTCGGTGTCGGCGTCGGTGTCGGTGGCGTGGAACAAAAAGTGCTCGCAACACACAAAATATAATAAAGAAAAACGTTTCCTCTAAATCAGCAGAACGCGAAGTCTTCGCCTCGTCCTCGCGGTCGGTGCGCCACAAGCGGAAGTGGGAAACCGCGCCATGCTCCACCGACAGATCCCCAACACCCCCGCCACCACCCAGCCGCCTCGGACGTCGTCGTCACTCGAAATAAACATAAATTCCGGGGAAAGTGAGGGAAAAATACTCAGAGTTTTATTTTTGTATCTCGCCCTTCTTCTGCCCGAGCATCGGAGGAGGCGGAGTCCTTGCTCTTGTTGTTGTGCCGCTTCTTCTTCACGTCGGCGTCAAAATGGTTGTTGTTGCGAGTGTCGTTGTTGTTGTGGTTATTCCCGTAGCTGTTGCGGCTGACTTTCTTATAATTGTCCGGAGCACTTGGCGGAAACGCCAGCCGCGCACAGCCAACTCATCTGCATAATTCTCAGCCAGACTCGCCGAGTCTCGTCCTCCACGTCCTCCGCACGTCCTCCGACCGCTTCCTGGGCGATGCTAATGCAATTACGCGCTTTTTCTCGCAGTGCAGTCGGGCTTTTAAAGCGTCGGGGGCCCCCGAAGACGAAGACGAGGACGAGGACGTGGGAGCGGAACAGGACGAGCTCTAATTTGAAATAATTAAAACATTTTGGGGGCCGCGAGTGCGAGTGGGGGAGCGGGGAGAGCGTGGCAGGGCCGAGGAAAGCGTGAGAGGACCGAATGCGAGCCACGTGACATAAGTCACAGGCGTTGCAGGCTTGGGAGGCGGAACTTGGGGGAAGCCGACGCAAGGCTTGGTGAAGTCACTGGAGGCGGTTCTAAAGGCTCAAACCTCGGTCAAGGGGCCGTCACTCAAGGCGACTTCAAAGAGAAACTCAACCTTAGTCTTTACTGAAGTCAAACAGAAGTCTCACGAGGAGCAGAGAGAGGGAGAGTGACGAAGAACTCGAGTCAAGCTCAATAAATTTCCTCAACTGTGGCCATTCATCGGCTTCCTGTGATGTAATTTCGCAAATGGACTCGACTTAAAGACGAGCCAGCGTTCGCAATTAACAGAGGGAAAATCGGCTTCGGCCAGGTCGCTGCCATTATCGGAAAAGTTGAAGGAATCTCCAACTTCGTCGGTCGGTAGCGAGAGCAGAGAAAAATCCCCGAAAATCCTGTGCGGGCGAGAGTCCCCAGGGACGCCAAGACGCGGCCCGAAACTCCAGGCGCTCGACAAGACTTGGGGTGCCCAGGATGGGGCGAAAAGGCACGAAACGAGACGACCTGAGACGGGACCGGGCGCGTGCTTGGGGGTGGAGGCGTTCGTGCCGAGGACTCGGTTTCAGGATGCGTTGCCAATTCGAACGCAATGGAAATTTTAATTTCGACTTGTTTTTCCAAGACCTGCTCCTCACCCTCCCCGCCCCGCTCCGCCTGGTCTGTCGCGACAAAGCGCCGGAGGGCGGGGGACACGAATTTGTTATGAATTTATGTCGTCAGGGTTAATGGCACGCACAGACTGGCGGACGGACGGACTGAGGCCAGCAGAAGGGACGACGACGGAGGCGCCGACAGAGCGTCCTTGGAGGCGGGGGGCGTGGCGGGTGAGCGGCGGGTCGTCAGGTACACGCCTGGCCCGAGGCTGGCTGGCTGCGAAGGAGGTTGGATTCACTTTGGCCGACAAATCAGGGCGGCAGGCGCGCAAGGGACGACGAGCGACGACGAAGACGACGACGAGGACGACGAGGAGGACGAGGAGGAGGAGGACGACGAGGAGGAGGAGGAGGAGGAGGGGAGGGAGGAGCTCAAATAAAATGCCTCCGAGCTGTGAATGACGATTTCAATTTGGGCCACAGCGCGAGTCACGGGGGCGCCCAGACGAAAGGAGCAAAGAGAATCAGACAGACCGAGGGAGAGCAAGACCAAGAGCGAGAGCGAGCGAGACAGACGTAAAAGAAGACCCTCGCCTTCTCGCTCTCTCCCGGTCCTGTTGTCGTTCTCAGGAAAACAAGCAGCAATAAATATTAAAATAAATCTGCCAGCAAATAGTGAAAGGAAATGAAAATAAATGTCGAGCAGACGTTTAGGACACGTCGCCGTGAATCCTGCGGCGCCAAGACCCCGACACACACACACACACGCACACAGAGACACGGGGATTATTCGTCTCGGATTGCGAATCCAGGGCGAAGTCGTCGGAGGTGGGCGGAAGACGAGGACGAGGCCGAGGACGTCAGATGAAGACATTTAATGAGGGACGACGCGAACTCCAACGAACGGGGCTTCGATTGGGGTGAGGGGAGTGAACGCAGGGACCCCCAGGACCCGCGACCCGGCGGATCGATGAATGACGAGGTCCAAGGTGTGTCCTTGCGAGGTTCGGCCCGGTCGAGGGAGGGACTCGATTAGGAGAGCCCGAGGAGTCGCGCGGTTCGCTTTGGAGCCCCGAGACGGCCGACGTCGATTGCGAAGCACCTGGGGCCGAGGTGGGCAGACCCAGGGAGAGCACGACGTGGAGAGCGGGAAAGGCAGAGAGAGGGAGAGGGAGAGGGAGAGGGAGGGCGGGCGATGCGTTCTAATGAAATTTAATTAAATTCTCCCCGACCGCAAGTATTTGCAATAAACTCGATCGCTCCGGCTCTGGATTGCGGCTGAGGCAGAGGCCGACATGAGGCCGAGCTGAGGCCGGGATGAGGCCGAGCTGAGGCTGTGAAGGAACAACAGGGACAACAACACCACGTTAACCCACTTTCTTGCATCCCCTGGTGCGAAGAAACCGAGAAAGTGAGCGAGAGAGGGGAGAGCGAGAAACGCTGCATGCATAAAAAACCGCAAAATGATCTCATTTCACATTCATTACAACAAATAAAATAAATTGCGTTAACATGACAGGAATTCCTAAATTGAGTGCAAGAATCCCGCATTCCCCCGTCACCCCTCCGCCCCCGCCCCTCTGCCACCCACACCAGACCATGCCAACGAGCCCACACGGAAGTCGCCGTCGCAGCCGCCACCGACGACGGGACGAGGTCTGCCGCAACAAAAGGACACTCGCAGCAGCGGCGGCGGCGGCGGCGGCGGCGGCGGCGGCGGCGGCGGCAACTCAAGCCCAGATAAGAAGGCGAAGAAATGGAATCCGGATTCCTCGAGAAAGACGAGCCCCAGAGCCCCGAGTGGTGGGGGAGGGTCGGGGACGTGGCGGTCGTGGCGGGCGCCGTGGAATTTTCCGCATTTTGTCGCAGTTGAAAATCTCTCATGTCCTTCGGCACGAGTCGCAGCCGGAGCCGGCCCGAGTTCGCCCTGCAGGACGGGCCCAGCACGAGCTGCGCCCGCACAAAGGACACTCTGGATTATGCACTTTGGCGGCTACTCTCGCTCTCTCCTGTCCTGTCCTGCCCCGGCCTCTTCCTCGCTCTTCTCCCGACCCGTGCCGTGCCGCGCCGTGCCGTCCGGTGCATCTCGTCGCCATCGTGGTCGTCACCCGGCTGCGGGGAATTTTCTGGCGGTCGGACTCGCAGGAGTCGAGGGGGGGAGACAGCACAAAAGCCACATAATGTCCTCCATATCGCTGTCATCGGCGTCGTTTAGAAATCATTAATGTCTCTCGCCCAGCCCCGACCGCCCACGGAAGCCGCCCACAGGACCCGGCGGAGGATTCGCAAGACATTATCGCGGAGCCAGAAGAGCGAAGCAGGCAGAGGCAGAGGCAGAGGGAGAGTGAGAAGAGAGAGCGTAGCGAGGGCGAGTGGCGCGAACGTATTTCATGGCTTGCAACGGTGCAAATTTCGCCGGGGGCCGATAAGGCTCTGAAATATCACCGCAGCGACACATTGTCGAGGACAGACAAAGCGGGGCGGACCAGAGAGACGAAGAGAGGGAGGGAGAGGGAGAGGGAGGCAAAGGTGTGGGTTGCACATGCTCGAAATCTTACAACATTTCAATTAAGAAGTTTGCGCTGAAATTGCCAGGAAGTCGCAGGATTCCCATTTCGCCTTTAAGGGTCTCGTTAGCCAGCAAACGAGGAGGCAGAGACGAAGAGTGGAGGGCGAAGAGGAAGCCGAGGGCTTTATCGAGGACTCAATAAAGAGGCTGCGAGTTATGGCGCCGACGAGGCGGCTGAGTCTGGGCCTCCCCACGACAGCCACGAGCCAGAGGCCTCCACGAAGCGAAGCCCGGCGCAAGTCGTCGCATAAGCCGAACCTCTGAGCCCTTGAGCCCTGCGAGTGCGCCAGGCTCCCAGGCTCCGAGTGGGCTCAATTAGGAGCTCACGACAAATAGAAACACGATTTGTCGGCGGGCATCAATCCGTGTCGGTGTCGGTGTCGGGAGGGCCGTGAAGTCAACGGGGACAACGTAATTGCGGGGCTCAGCGGCAGGCCGTCCAATGGGGAGGGGAGACGATGGAGTCCTGGCTTAAGCCCGGCCATTGAGCCGCTCAATTGGAGCGGGACTTTATGGGAGCCCGGCTGGCAGCGAGAGCAAAGGTGAGATTAGTCGAGAGGCGGAATGGGAGGCTTTGAAGGCCGGAACTAGAGGAGGGCAAACGAATGAACTCGGCTCAAACGATCCCTGACACCTGGAGGCCTCGAGCTGGCCTTCCCGGAGGACCAGGGCGAGGCGGAAGACGAGGTTCAGGCTGAGGACGAGGTTGGGGACGACGTGGCGGTCGCTCGACCCACTTCGCTGAAGCCTTTAATTGTAGAGCTTTTTTCGCACCATCCAACGAATCCCCCTCCCCTCCCCCCACTCCACCTATTGTTACTCCAATTACATTCCTCATCCTCCCTGGCAAACTTTCCTTCCCCTTCTCCTTCTCCACCTCCTCCCCTCTCTCTACGACCACCGCTCGCTCTTCCCAGAGGTTCTTCTGAGGCTCGCCGTCGTCAGGTTCGGACGAGCGGCTGCACTGAGCGAAATGTTTCATTAAAAGGTCCTTTGCATAGCTCGTTCATCATGGTGACTTATTATGCATTCATTTATTGTCGTTTATTGTCAACACAAACACGAGCACGAGCACAAACTCCAGCCACCGACTCCAGGCACCGACTCCAGGCACCGACACTGGGCACTGGCACTAGCGCAAACACCAACACCGACTCAGGCTCCAGCCAACCCACACACGCACGCACTCGAGTCGCCAGTCACCCATACACTCGCACTCGCACTCACACGGACGGAGGTAAACAACTGTAACGGAGCAGCCGACGTCGCTCCTCGCGCGCTCCTCCCTGCGCTCTTGACTTTTTAACCGGTCGCTCTCTCTGGTCTACAGCCCATGTCTGCCTGGCCTGTCTGTGTGTTTGGCTGAGTGCGCCCGTGTGCGTTCGTTTGTGTTCGTGAGAGTGTTAAAGTAGGCTCAAAGCGCCATTATTGCCATCACTTTATTATCCTGCTGTTTGTGGACGTGTGCGTGCGCTGTCGGCGTGGTAATAGTTTCTAATAGATGCGAGCGAGCGGCTGCTGCAGCCTTTTGCCGCCAGGACGAGGCCGCCGGAGCCGTCGTCGTCGTCCTGGTCCTGGTCCTCGTCCTGGCCCTGGTCCTCAACCATGACGTCCCAGCCCTCGTCCTCGTCATCATCAGCGTCGCCATCGTCCCGGCCGTCTTCAGGTGCTGCTCGGGGATTTGTGCAAAGTGCGCTCCGCCAGGACCGCATCGTCCCGGCCGCCCCGCCACCCGGCCACCCTCGTCCTGCCGCCGCCCTGACCCGCCCGCGCCACGCCTCGCCTCGCCTTGATGATGATAAATAGTGTTTGAACATTTTGCAATAAATGTCGGAATTCCCATTCCACAGCCGCACGCGCTCCGCCGTCGACTCCCGTCGTGTCCCGGCGTCCCCGAGTGGGGGCGGCCTCGGCTCGATCTCCGCCTGGGCCGCGACCCCCTCCACGGCCCCTGGCACTCGCAAGTGCTTGAGCGCGTAAACACTGCGAGGTTCGGAACGAGTCCCGCGTCGCCGTCGTCGTCGCCGCTCGAGGGACTCGCCTTGAGTCGACTGCGTCCGCCCCTCGTGAAGTGCGAGCGAGTAATTACAGCAGGATCTGCCGGAGGAGCATCGCCATAATCTCTCCCTCTCCCTCGCCCGCTCAGTGTGTCGCGCTCGTTCGCTCTCTATTTGCAGGCAGGCGTTTTTTCGTTAATTAAAGAATTAACTCGTCAAGGAAATCTGATTTTCTTGACATTCGTGGAAGTTTCGCCGTCACCGCCTGTCCGTGGACGGGCTCCGGGCCCTTCCTCGACCCCCTCCCACCACTCCATCTGTCCGCGGTGCCCCCCTGACAGCGATAACAGGCGGGCTCGAGCCGGGAACTCTCGACGCGACACGACGCGATTCCGCTTTTAATTGCTTTCCTGCAACTTGGCTTCAACTTCCGCCCAAAAAGAGTTCAAAGCGAGATTAATTTTGAATTTCTCCGCAACAGCAGCAGCAATGATAGAACAACAACTAGGACAGCGACACCAACAACAACGTGGACAAAAAATAATAATAATAATAATTTTGAAAGTTTAATTAGCAACAAGCATAAGAAAGTTATAAGAAGCTTTCTCCTCCCGGCCCGGAAGCCGCTCTTCTTCCACTTCCTCGCTCTCCCCCGACCCCTTCCTGGTCCTCTTCAACGGCTCGTGTCCCTTGCGGCGAGCGAAGCAATTTCGAGCGATTTTTCAATTCGCGAGATGTTTTGATCGGCTTTGCGCGGAGTTTCCGGCGGGAAGGAAGCCAGACAGCAGGATCCGAACTGTGGCTCGTCGGAGGAAATCCTCGAATCGCTCAGGGGCAGGGGGAAGAAACTGACGTCGGTCCGTCCGTGGCTCTGACTCCCGCCTTAATGAAGTCCTCGCCGGCCGACGTCCGCTGGAGGAGCCGAGCGAAAACTCCTCAAACGTGCTCGAGTTCGAGTTCGCTCGACGTCGTCCCCGCTCAGGGTCACTCGAAAGCCGGGAATTCAAGGAGGGGATTCGAAGGGAGATCGATGGAGGGCAGAGTAGGGTGGCGAGAGGGGGGTGGGGGTCTGGAGAACAAGGACTTTTTGTCTTGCATAATTATGCACACAACACAGCGCTCAGCGCTTCATCCGACTGCTAATCCTTCTGCTGATATCCTGTTGATAGCGGCAGCAGCAGCCGCCGGAGGAGGAGACGAATCGACGAACTGCGAGACGCACGAGGGCGCTCGAAACCGCACAAATCCCTCGCATAAGTTCCACACACACACACAAGGATCCCGGTCCCGCTCCCGCTGCCCCTGCGCTTCCGCTGCCGCCGACTTTTCTGATCCACTCCAGCCCCGATCGAGCGACCGACCCTCTGTCGGCCCGCCGAATGAGTCCTCCGAGATTGAGTGAGACAGTGCGAGGGGGCAGCGGGAGGTGAGTGAGAGAGAGAGAGAGGGGGGCCAGATGTGGGCGCTCAGGGCTGTCATATGCAAAGCCTCGCCGCAAAAAGTGAAAAGAAAGCCACGAACGACAACGGGGAGACAAAGACAGTGACAAAAAGAACACAAACATTGCGCCAGAGAGGGAGAGAGCGACGAGCTAGCGAGACCGGATGAGGGTGCGAAAGAGAGATAGAAAGCGAGATAGAGGGGAGGAAGGAAAGTCCTAATAATCCATCAACTGGTGAAGTTCGCCCGACATTGCGATTAAATCGAACGGAAAAGTCGAAGGCTTACAACAATGCGTTTCGTTCCCTCGTCCTCGTCCTCTTCCTCGTCCTCGCCTTCGTCCTGGCAAGACAAAGACACTCACACCCATACACTCTCGGGGCTGATGGCGTTTTAAGAACAATGGCGGCTTCCGCATGGCAGCGGAGGACGTGGAGCAGGAGCAGCAGCAGGAGGTTGAGGCGACTGCGACTCGAATGTGTGCAGTCTTCCAAATTATTGCGCGCATTTTTCATCAGGATTAACATTCGAATGAGACGACACGACACGAGACGAGGCGAGTCGAGCGAAGCCCCGCCTCCTCCTTCGCCGCCGGCCCGCGCCCGTGGATTCGCCTGCGCTTTTCGACTCCTCCGCGGCTCAAGCGCGGTCCAAAGCGCTCGTCGCGGAAAAGAAGGCGAGGAACGGGGAGGGGAGACGATGAGGAGGAGGCCGAGGAGGACCTGGCGGGATTTCCTCGCACAGTTCGATCCGGGCCGAGGGTTCGCCTCGTTGGAGAAGTCATTAGTTCGCCTGGTGTGAAGGCCGCCATCCGGCCTCGGCTCCCGTGACTCCGGCCGCGTTGCGTGTCGGAATTCCGGGAAGCCCTCGACGAACACCCCTGATTGACTCCCGGCCCCCGCCCCCCGTTCCCATTGAGCCCTCGGGAACCCCTGGGCCCTGGAGTCCTTCCGGCCCAGGAAAGACCGGGGAGGTCGGGAGGCTGAGGCGGTCGCAAAAGCCCGGCTTAGACTTGCACTCAATTACGCGGTGCTTCCTGCACTCTTCCTCTCCCTCTCTCCCTCTCCTTGACGACTCCCTCTCCCCGCTCTCGACGGTCTTTGTAAATCTTCAAATAATTGCATAAGAAAATGCGCGCCGATGGGGTGGGGAGAGCGGTTGAAGAGGGGAGCGAGGGGAGGAAGTGAAGAGGAGGAGGACAGAGAAGAGAGAGAGAGGGAGAGGGAGAGGGGGAGAGCGGGAGATTGAAGAGGGAGCCGAGAGCGAGAGGACGCTGGAGGGCCCTTCGACAACCGGCTTACGTGAAATAAGTTAGACTTTACACATTATTAAACCGCAATATGGCGACGACAGCGGCAACAAGGACAACGACGGCGACGGCGACGGCGACGGCAGGGACGACGACAACAGCAACAACAATGGCGGCAATAACAACGGCAACAACGGCCGAAACAACCACAACAGGCGAAACAAAAACAACAGCAAGAAGAAAGACGTTGACAACGACAAGACGAACGGCAGCCAGGACGAGGACCAGGACGAGATCGAGCGACAGCGTCGAAGGCGCCGCCGAGCAGGACGGGTCGGAGCGGGACGAGCAGGACACGGACTGGCGACAAGGACTGCAAGGACGGCAGCAGGCGACGGCAACGGCAACGGCAACGGCAGCATGTTGACAGGAAAGAATTCCCAAAAGCCTTTTCTGGGAAGCCGCTTTCACTCGGCGCGGCTCAGCAAACAATCGAGAGCGCGCCGCACAACACTTGAGTCGCATTGTAGACCTCGTCCTTCCCTCGTCCTCCCTCGTCCTCCCGCGTCTCCGCCCTTCTCCGGCTCTCCAGGATCCCGGTTGTCGGAAGGCCTCGCAGCAGTCGGACGACTGCGTCCCGGCGTCATTTGTTCCTGCACCGATGCAGCGACGGCGGGTGCCCCGGCGAACAATGGCTGAGTGTGACTGTAGTTGGCTCCGTGTATCTGTGTGTGTGTCGGTGTGCCTTTGCTCCTTGCCCGGGTCGAGCCGGGTGCGCGAAGAATGATTGCTTTGGACCTCCCTCGCCTCTCCTTCTCCTCCTCGGCCACGGCAAGTGGCGGCCAAGACGGGCTCGGGCCCTCGAGGCCTTCGTCTTGGCCGCCTCGCTCCCAAATATGCATTTGCTCCTTTCACCGCCACGCCCCTCACACCCTGCTCCGCCTCTCTCCCTCGTCCTCTCACGCTGGCTCTTCTCATGCTCCTCCTTCTAAGCGAACGAAATTGATTGCGATTTTCCATCCTTCGCGAGCGGCTCGACGTGGCCCGCCTGGGCCCGACTTGAATCGCAAATGTGCCGGCGAATTCGTCTGCGTCGCGCTCGCGTCCCGCCCCGGAAGCTGCGCGCCCCGGCCGCCCACCTCCGGCGAAGTCAAGGGGCCCCCATCTGCCACCTACGATTCAGGTCACGGCGCCAGCTGCCGCGAAAGTGGCCGGAGCGGGGCCGCCGACGCCAGCTCGCGGGCTGACAAGACGATAGAAGTCGTCGGCTGCCTGTCCCCTGTCGTCCCCGTCCCCAGCGCGAAGTTCCAGCGCCATCGAGTGAAACCAAAGGCCGCTGGCGCGCGTTCAAAGGCGTTACCTTCTAAGGACCCCGTTCCTCCGCCCACCATTTCGAGTCCTTGGCGAGCGATTTTAGCATTGAGCCTGTTTGACTTGTCGCAGGGAGGATCCGTCGATGCTTCGCGGGGCTTCCGAGAAGTCAGAAGAGTCGCAGTCGCTTCGAGGACACGAGGTTGTGTCCTTTGTCGGGGTTCTCGGGATTGTTGTCGTTGTCGTTGGTGTTGTTGTCATTGTCGTCGTGATTCTTTGCGCCGCTTCCCAGCAGAAGCTGAGAAAACATTGGTCGGATTTGCGATTCTTTTAATTTCCTCAATGAAGGAGTCACCAGAGCTCGAGCGAGGGGGTCTGCGGGGCTCCTCGGCTTTATTCGATTCCGACGAAGCCTCCACTCGTCGAGGAGTCGCCAAGGACGACACGAGTCATTAAGGCATGGAACGGCGGGAAGCGGCTGGTGGAGCAGGAATTAGCGGAGTTCCAGGAATCCTTCCGATGGTTTCCGGTACTCACCGACGACCCCGAACCGACTTCGCGCCCTTCCTGCCAGCCACGAACTCCTCGATATCGCATCGAACGGCGAGGTCTTCGCTTTTGTTCTCTTCGCCTCAATTCTCCCCACTTTCTCGCCGACTTCTTCCCGAGATCCTGGCGCACGGCCTGCAGCTCGACGTCGGCCCCGCCCCACGCTCATCGCCCTCGGTCCACCTTCGCGCTCCTCGGCGGCGGCAACGGCAACGGCAACGGCTTTTATGAGCTTTAAAATTCTTTCATAACAAAAACCCATAAAAATTGTTGTCACATGCTTCTTAATAACGTGGCATTAACACACACGCACACTCACTCCCTCCCTCTCCCTCCCTCGCTCTCACACACGTTCACCTCGTCCTGGGGCGGCGGGCGTGGCCGCTGCTCACCTCACCTCATTTGCGAGAATTCCTCCTTCTCGGAGCCGGATTGTCGGTGGTTCTCGCATTGTTGTTGGTGTTGCTGCTGCTGCTGTTGTTGTTGTTTCTTGACGGCGCCCTTCTTCATTTCTTTCGCTCGAGTTTTTTGCGTGTGTGCCCAACAACAACGAACGCCAGCACAAAAGGATAACGCACACAATCAGGACGAACACGGCGACGGTGGCGACGATGGCATCGATTTTCTGCCGAGCCTCGAGCCGACTCCGCCGCCTCCCCATGCGACGTGTGTACGTGCCTGAGTGTGAGTGCGTGCGTGTGTGAGTGCGTGTGTGTGCTTGTGTGAGTGGGGAATGTATGAGTTCCTTAGTGCGAGAGTGTGAAAATTATTGTGTTTTTGTTGTGTAATTTACGAGATGCTGCCGCATTGTTTGTCTATTCGATGGGCGGGCTTCGCTTTGGTTCCCTCTCTCTCTCCCTCTCTCGCTCCCTCTCTCGCTCGCTCTCTCCCATTCACTCGCTTCTCTCGCCTTCTGCCTGCGCTTTGTCGGTCGCTCCGCTCCATCGCACTCGCACGCAACAGCCGCAAGTTTATCCGGCGAGCAAAAAAGGACCGCCCGACAAAGTTCCACGGACGGACGGACGGATGGCGAAGAAGGAGAAGATTTTACGAGAGCGAGGCGAGGCGAGGCGAGGCGAGGCAAGGATTAAATAAAACACTCGAAAATATGCTCAATTGAGTGGAATATTGGCAATGATTGCGACGACCCCGGCTGTCTTGTGCTCGTGCTCGGTCTCGGGCTCGAGAGCTCGCCAGAGCGATTGTGTGGGTTGGTGTGTGTGTGTGTGTGTGGAGAGTGGAGCAAGTGTGTGTGTTCGAGAGAGATTTCGGGAAATTAATAAAAATTCATGGGAAACGCGAGGCGTGGCCGAGGAAGCACAGCTGGAAGTTGGGGACTCTTTGGGGCCCACGACGAGGCCGCCTCAGGGGAGCAGTGGGAAAAATCCTACGGGAATTTGCCGCCCAGGACCTTCGCTCCGTCGCAGTGAAGGGCCGAGCTTCTGCTCGTTGGAAGGACGTGGCGGACGTCGAGAGGAGGAAGCCGAAGTCCAGTCGACGTCACGTGCCTCGGTCAGTCGGGTTCCAAAGCTGTCACCCTCGATTGGCTTCGATCAAAGGCCACCCGCTCACTCTCTCTCTCTCTCTCTCTCTGTCTCTCCCTGTCTCTCTCCGTCGCTTTCGAACGAACAAATCCCTCAACTTTTATTAGGAACCATCGACCGACATCGACCTTCGTCCCTCGACTCCTCCTCCTCGTCGTCGCCGCCTCGATCGCAGGCGAAAGCGACAAAATATTCAAGTTTTTGCCAGTCGACGTAAATCACAGCGAGGGGGGGGGGGTTTGGGTTGGGGCCATTAAATGCAAATTCAAACAAATAAGGATATCAGTCAAAGGAGCCGGAGGCAAACAAGCAATGAATGCAAGTGAACGGAGCCGCCCGGTCCCGACGGCGCGAGTGTCTGACTGTGTGTCCGTGTATTTGTGAGTGTGTGTGTTTGTGTGTGTGTGTGGAGGACGACCATCAATCCCTCCATATGCCTCTCGCTATCCCTGTCTCTTTCGGCACATTTGCATCGACTGCAAGCGAGCGAGAACTTTATTACGGCGAGCGTTCGGTGCTGCTGCGGGACGTCGGTCTGGGTTTCGAGCGAAGAAGTGCCAGAGATAGAGGGAGGGAGGTAGGGAGGGAGAGAGGTGGAAGGAGGGAGAGAGGTGGAAGGAGGTAGAGCGAGATAGGACGACGCACGCACAAAGGGCGACGCGATAATGATGCGCATTTTGTTTCCTTTGTCGCTCGTCGAATGCAGCAATTTTTCACATTCGTGGCTCCCTGAAGGACGCTTGTGAAACGCTGCCTTTTCGCTCGCGCCCCTTTGTATTTGTGCACAAACCGCACACACACTCACTCGCACACTCACTCACACACTCACTCACATACTCGCTCACAACTCACTCAAATAAACACACCTCACACACAATCCCGCAGCATGGACTCGCTCTTAGACAGGCAGCCGGGTGCAGACCCTGGCCGTTGACAGTGTGGCTTGTTATTGGAGCCAGTCGTCTGTCTGTGTGCGAGTGTGTGTGAGTGTCTGCGTGTGAGTGCGCATTGCGATGCAGCCGTGCATCCCGCAGCAGCCACACGGCGGACGGACGGACGAACGGACGGACGGAGGCGCTCCCGGTGCCACATTGAAGGGTATCAAGTTATAAATCTCTTCTGAGCGACTTCTTCGCAGGTGCCATCGAGTGAGCGGGAGAGGGAGGGACGAGGACGACGGCGAAGGAGACGCAGCAGTCGGTGGCAGCGGGATCATCTGCTGTCGCTGGTGTCGAAGCCGTCGCCGGCGTCCTGTTGTTCGAAGGGCGACGGCGAAGAAAAATTTTATGTCACTGCATAATGGCGCCTGAGGAGGACGAGGACGAGGACCGGGACAGGTTGGCGACGAGGGCAGCCATTTGCATGACCCGATCGCCCCCCGCCGACGCCTCGTCCTCGTCCTCGGTCTCGTCCTCGTCCTCTTCCTCGCCGGAATGTATTCGCCAGCTCTCGCTATGAATTGAATTACAACGCGTTGGCGACGAAAATCCCACTTGAGTCGGCGACACACGCCGTGTCGTTGCCAGCAGGGGCGACGGCGACGGCGACGAGAGGGAGTGGGAGTCAGTGGCAGTGGCAACAAAATGGCAGCAACACCGACAGATGGAAGTCATCCGGCCAAGGTAATCATCGGCTGGAGCCCGCCTGCTCCGTCATCCTCGCCGACGTCGTCTCCGTCACTCTCGCCCTCGCCCTCGTCCCCGTCTTCGTCGAAGTCGTTTTTCTCACGTTGGCCTGGCGATGGCGTCGTCGTTGTCGTCGTCGTCGGCGTCTCCGGCGTCACGCCATTTGCAGCACAGCGACATTTGCTTATCTGCAGCTAAAGCGACCCGTGTCGTTGGCAGTTTCTCAGGACATCGATGTCCTTTCTTCCGCCCGCCCCTGCACAAGGCATCAACCTTTGATCCCCTGAGGTTCCGGTGATTCCTCGATCTCTCCGCAGTGACCTATTGACCTGTCAATGCTCGATCCGATTCCACATCGATTCCACGACTCGTTCATTCATTCGGCGCTCCAGTCACGCCATTAAAACGTTTACAATCGATATTGAATTCGCCACGACTGGCTGTTGTCGTCGTCCTCGTCCTCCTCATCATCGTCGGGATTTCGGTGTCCAACTCAATCACGTCCTTCCTCAACGTTTTCCCTCTGCATTGGATTCAACGTTCCGGCCTTCGTCGTCGCCGTTCATTACGCTCAATATATCCTTCGCCTCTCCCTCCCTCCTCTGTCCTCCTCGCTTCCGGCCTCGCAGTCGCCCATCCTCAGCCGCAGGCTCTTCCATCATCCCCAGCTCTCCTGCCGACAGCATCTCAAACATGTCTATTATCGTCGCTCCACCTCTCGCCCCCCACATCCCTCACCTCATCCCCAACTACGACGACGACGACGACGACGACGATGATCCCGAGCAGCGCATTCTCGTCCTTATCCTCGTCATCCCCAGCGTTCGCATTCGTCCTCGTCATCCTCGTCACGAATCATCATCTGAATATAATTCACTTTTGACATTTCATTCTTTTGCTGCTCTGATTTGTTTAATATTAATGCATTTCCATGCGAGTCTCTCCCATGAATGCGGGTGTGTCTCCGTCTCTGAGTGTGTGTGTGTCAGTGTTCGTGTGTTGGTGTGAAAGTGTTATCCTTTTTGTGCGAAATAAGTGCGCAAAAATAACAAATCCGTTGACACACGTCTGTGGGGTTCAACAAATAGTTTTTATGCGAGCTCCTTCGAGCTGAAGCAATTTTGCCGTTCCGAGCTGGGGCTGCTCCTCTCGCTCTCGGTCGCTCCCTCTCTCTCCTTCTGCCGCTCTGCATGCGGCACAGAGAGAGAAAGAGAGAGGGAGGCGATGCCGTGCCGTGCGGCGCCAGCTCGGTTTAAGGAATCACATCAAACCCGGTCGGTCGCCCCGACTTGTTCAAGTGTTGCACAGACTGCTGTGGCAAGAACGAGCGCTGCTGTCCTTGCGGATGGCCAGGACGAATGAAAAGAGGGGAACGAGGGAACGAAGTCGGCTTTGGGAAAAGGCCAAATAGAGTGACTCCTCGGCATGAATAATAAATGGAAGCGGAAACTGTTTGTGAAGTTTGCGAGCCATCGAAATTTCGCACACGTGATTTCCGGACTCCAGGATCACCTGACACCGATACCGATCATCGGCATCAAAAGTTTTTACTCGATTATTCAACGAGAGACGTTTTAATTTGCTCGGTTTATAACTTGATCATTTTTCATCTTGAACACTAGTGAGTGAATTGAGTGGAAGAGCCTGAGAGGGAATTTGAAATTTGAAACCCTCAAATGCCACCTTCCTCGATTGGCTTTCTCGATTGCGGGTTTCCTGAAAAGTTTTCGGACGCCTTCGAGTTGCTGCCCGAAGATTTGCGGCACCTGAGGGATCTCTCGAGAAATCTGCATCCAACTCGGGGACGGGTTGGTCGACGGCGACGAACTCGAGGCGAACTCATGTGGTTTAAGCAAAATAAATGACCACGGAGACCGAAGGACGGAGCAGGAGACCGTAAGGGGCCGTGGGGCGAGCGAGAGGGACCGTGCGAGTGAGCGAGTGGGAGACTGAGGTGGTCTTGAGCTCACGCAAAGTCGCTAAGTTACTTATGCGAGCAAATGAAGCGACCGAGAGCTGCTGCCGAATCGGGCCGCGTCCGGCCACGCCCACGCCCTGGGCGCGCGTTGCAATCGACGTGCGTTGCACCGAGCGGGCCGGTTGCAGGGGGCGGGGTCCCGTCGCCTTGGCACGACCCTGACAAATTGCACTTTTTTCGAGAATTGCGAATTTTTGCGAAAAACAAAGTTTCTTTTTAAGCGATTTTTCTTCCACGATCTCACGTCGCTTCCCCCTCCTTCTCCCTCTCCCTCTTCTTCTTCTTCTTAGTTTTTCCCAGTGCCTTCTGCTGCTCTGTCTTGTTCCTCGTCTGCTATTGCTCGATTTTGTTCTTGTCTTCTGGTTGCTCTTTGTAGCCAAAGTTTTTCGCGCTGCAGAAGCTTTCGAGGAAAAAATCGAATGGTTGTTGTTGCGGCTGTCCTTACTGTTGCAGTGGAAGTGGCTGTTTTTATTCTTGTTGTTGTTGTTGTTGCCTTTGTTGCTGCCCCAATGGCTCGGTATGTGCCGTGCATTCCCAAGTAGCGCCTCGCACTCGAGCTCGGATTACTCGAGTTATTTGCGCGCCCACCGGAGGCGAGGAGGAGGGGCCGGCAGAGAGAAAGACAGAGAGAGGGGGTAGTTGAAGAAGAAGAAGCAGAGTAGCCCCGGAATTTCAGATGGAAGTGATGGAAGAGGAGGAGCCGAGCGGAGCGGAGTCGCGAGGACCAGGCCAAGTTTTTTCTTGGGTTTCTTCCTGCCCTCCCGCCTGCCTTGGAAGCTAAACTGACGCCACGTGATGAATACAAATACGCCCAGCACACACACACACACGCTCACACTCGCACACATGGACACCCAGGGAAGATGCTCTCGAAATATGAGCGAGACAGATGGGAGAAAGGGAGAGCTATCGAGGAGGCGGCAGGGCGAAGACTTTCTTCATAATTCAGCGAAATGAGGAAAAATGTCGCAACTTCTCCAACGCCCTCCACCTCTCTCTCTCTCTCTCTCTCTCACCATCCCTTTCGTTTCCTTGGCGCTGCCCTGGTACATGTGAGAGAAGGGATGGAAAAATAACTTCTATTTTATTCCGGCGTCGCTGCAGAAGCTTCGACAAGTTTTATATGACAGCTGCCGACCGCCGCGACACCCGGTCGCCGCCGCCGGTCGCCCACCCCGGGAGCAGCTCCGGCACCGGTGGCGAGGCGGCAGCAGCGGAACCCGATGCAGTCGTGGCCCGTGGAGCGTCTTCACGTGCGAGAAATCGCACGAAAATCATTTATTTGTCTGGCTCCTGGCAACTGCGGCCGCGCCTCGTCCTCCTCTGTCTCCCCAGGTCCTTTTTCTTTCTTTCCGCCTTTCCACCCAGCCCTGCCCTCCTGCCTCCTGCTGCCCTGACGAATTGTGATCATGAATTATTTAGCCGGCGATTGGGACGAGGCCCGGGGCGCGGCGCGCGGCGCGCGGAGCAGCTGACAATTTATGCGACCGCAGCGATCGAACTCACATGCATTTGACTTTCAATTTCACGGGTGGCGGAGTCGACGGCGCGGCGCCTGAGCGGCTTTCGCAGGGACGTCGAGTGGCTTCGTCGGGGCCTCCGAGTGACGCCGGAGGGATTTCGAGTGTCTTTCGGAGCCCCTTTGAGACATTACTCGACTGCATGGAGCCAGCAGCCGACAGAGTCGCGTAAAAGTCAGGCAGACCAAGGGGAACTGGGAGGTTTCTGTGGCTTCCTCGATCACATCCAGCCCAGAATTTCATCTGATATCGAAAGACTCCCAAACGAGGGAGAGGTGGAGAGAGATGGAGGGATTTTCGAATGGCTCAAACTTGGATTTTCCAACCTCAGCGGTTTTCGGCGACTCCCAGTCGATGGCAGAAGACCACGAGCAGATTCGCCTCGACCACAGGGCGCCCAATCTGAGTCCCGAGTGGAGGGCACAACGGGGAGAGGGGAGCGAGAGCGAGAGCGGGAGGAGAGAGAGACAGAGAAGGCGCGCGCTTAGGGAGATCCATTGCAAATCCATCAAGGAAATCAATTCAATCATTCTTATCGGCAACTGATCGGATCGTCGTCAACGTCGTCAGCAGGGAAAGCAACAAAACCACCTCACACTACAAAAACAACAACCACACCAACGACGACCGTGTGGGAGAGGACGTCGTCAGCGCTGTCATCATCTACCACAACAACAACAACGACAACAATAACTCCGGCATCGGCCACACAATTCAAAAATACGTCGTTTCGTCGCGTGGAATCCTAGAGGAAGAGAGCGAAAGAGAAGGAAAAAAGTCCGTCCCGCCCCTCGCCCCGTTTCGGCGACATTTCGGCGCGCTCTTATTTATGCTTTGTAAACATTTTCCAGAGGAAATCAGCATTTGCCTCCAGCCTCCAGATCCGCCTCCTGCCCCAGTCGCCTCCATCGCGAGTAGGACGAGGCAGCGGTTGGGAATCAATCGAATTCCTCCACTGCCTCGTTCACTCTCTCTCGACGCTCGCCGCTCGCCGCTCGACTCCCGGCCCGGGTCGACGCTCCGAAGGCCGAACGTTGAACGCTTTGTCGCTGGAGGGCTCGAGTGGTTCTGCCAAGCGTTTGGCCTCCGAAAGGATTCCAAATGCCGATCGTCTCGAGGAGGTCCCCGGGTGCTCTTGTGGCGATTTCAGTCATGCCGGTGCTTCAAAAGTCCAGAATCCTCTCGACTTCTAGAGAGCAGACTCGTCGGCTCTCGAGTCGATGTGGGTCGACCTCGGACCTCGGTTGGCGACGAATTTCTGTCGAGGTTCTCGAGTGGATCGCGTGGGGATCTGGCCGTGATCTCAGCCGAACCTCTGCGCCCGACTCGGACTCGGACGCATTTGCGAGCCAGTCGCCCAACTCGTTCCGCAACCCGTTCGAGCCAACTCGAATCGAGTCGAGTCGGGTCGATGTCGCAATCACTCGGACAGAATTTGCATTCGATTCGAGACATTAGAGCGAGGTAGGCAGGGGAGGGCGAGGTAGGCAGGGGAGGGCGAGGAGACGGAGACAGAGGGAGAGAGGGAGAGAGGGAGGGGGCGACAGCGGATAATGCAAGCCAGTGCACACTTCAAGGCATACGAGATGGAAACGGAACTCAATTGATTGGAAAATGCGAGCTGTTGCTGGTGGTTCTTTTTCCGACTTGCGGCCGCTTCGGGTGCCGGTTCAGGGCGTGGACGTCGGTGGATTCAGCGTGGCAGCAACAACAACAACCACGTCGTGCTAACCGTAACCGATGGACCTTGGGCCAGTGAGCGAGCGGCGACGATGGCGACAACGACTGGCGACAACGGCTGCCCTCGCCCGGCTCTCAGTGGCGACGGGTCTCGACTTGGGCTCGGCTCGGTCGCCTCCGAATGCCGTTAACTTTTCCCCACGGACATCCGCGCGCGCGCGCGTGTGTGTGTGTGTGTGATGGAGACGGATGCCACACACACGAGCCCAACTCACGGACACAACTCGACACTTTTGACTAAATGTGGTAAATTATTGGCAACAAACTTTTGCCCGGGCTCCGCCGGCTTCCCGCAGTGATAAGCGTTCCTCTGAATGTGTGTGCGTGTGTGTGAGGGCGAGGACCAGGACGAGGACCAGGACGAGGGCGAGGGCGAGTGTGTGCGCAGTGGTGTCTGTGCCTTTGCGTCTGACTGGGTTCGTGTTTGTAGCTGTCTGTCGAAAGTCCATTAGGGTAAATTAGAAACTTGCTCTTTTTAGTTTCCATTCGCTTAATTGTTTCTCGCATTCATTTTTCATAAATGTTCCAAGTGATTTTGAGTTGGAATTGAAAATTCCACTCAGCCATGACAACAACAACTGCCGCATGAGCGACGGCAAAACAACAACTGCCCATGCTTAGCACAGTCGAGTGATTGTTGTCTGTTTGTCGGTCTCTCTCGTCCGTCGTTGGCCCGGTTTCGCCACAAACCCTGGACCTGGCGCTGGACCTGGAGCTGGGGCTGGGACTGGGGGCGGTCGCCCACAAGTAGCCGGGACACGCCGAGCTTTAATTGAATTTTGGTTCTGGCGAAAATAAACCGCCAACTAATGAGGAGTTGGAGGAGCCAAAAACAGAGGAGAAACAACCAGAGAAACTCGCATATTATGCACAAAATAAATTCTCACTCAGTGGACATTCCTCAAAATAGGAAACAAGGAAGAACTAGAGCGAATGATTCCCGAGACCCGCCGGAGTCACTCAGCACGTCTTCGCTGGATTTTTCGTCTTCGAGCCCGGCGAAATGATTCCCCAGGGGAAGGCGAGGAGCGGCGATCGATGCTTCTTGTCCAGCTCGATGGAAACTCTATTCCAATTAAAACCCGCTCGAGCGCACTCGCCCTCGACCACTCAGGGCTGCAGGAGAAGAAGTGGGAGAGAAGTGGGCGAAAAAGCACGAGGAGCAGAAGAAGTGCGGGCAGGTGAAGGAGCAGGAGCAGGAGCGGGAGCCGAGGGCCCTGAGACAATTAATTTTATTTGGAAAACCACTCGAACCGAAGCTCAGTTTCAAGCCACGATGATTGATATTCGAATAATAATTGGATCGAAGGAAGAAATTTCCACAGACTGCGGTCCTCGGTCCTCGGTCTGCGCCTCAGCTCAGGCCAGCTCGACCCGCCCGCCCCGTCCCTCACCGCATTTGTCATAATATTTGCATATTATTTAAGCAGAAATTTCGGAAAATTGGAAAAACGCGATATCGTCACGCTCGCCACCGCCGGCTCCACCCCGACCACCGGCCACCGACCACCGACTGAGGCAATTTCGAGACCGACTCGCGCGGCAGTCGCCATTGGCTTCCGGAGGGACGGGCCGCGATGCCAATAGGGCGAAAGGGAGGCGAAATTTGCGTGCGAGAAGTGGAGGAGGACGAGGAGGAGGAGGAGGTCGAAATGCGTGCCATTGGCCACGGCAGCCGGAGCCAGAGTCGGCGCCGTCGCCGGAGTCTGCGGCCGTGGGGTCGGATTGAGACGTTGCGCGCCGCACGCAACGCCATTTGTTGAATATTGAGGAGCGACCGACCGAGGTGCCCGACCGGAAGGAATGTCCTTGGCTGGGGAGCGGGTGCCTGGCGGTTCTGGGTTCGCTCAGCTGCGCTCGAATAAAATGCAAATGAATGGAATGTCAATATTTTCGAGTTTCCACTCTGTATTCTCCTTTCTATTCCATTCCATTCCATTCGGCTTGGCTCCGTTCGCTTTACGCTCCTGTTCGCTCGTGCCCATTCATTCTCATCTAATCTCCATTTTCAATTTTCTATTAATTTGGCGGAAGACGCTTTCGACGACAGCTCGCTCACTGTTCTTCCTTTTCCGCTTCCTCCCTCCTCCTTCATCCTCCTACCAGCACTTTTCTCCCTGCTCTTTTCTCCTACCAGCTCTTCTCGCATCCCTCATCTCCTCCCTGCTCTGATCTCCCTCATTGGCCTCCGCCTTTTCCCTATCTAAATCCCCACGTTCACCGCCACCTCGGCCCGATCTCAGCCTCATTTGCTGGCACGGCGAATCGCAATTGGCAGAGCCGCCGACCGAGCGACCGGCTGAGCCCGTGTTTGCTCGGCCGCCACTTCATTGCCTCGCGCTCGGCCGGGGTCGAGACGAGCGAGTCGAGGCCGCCTCGGCGAAGATGCGTTTGTAATTTGATATTTTCACGTCTCGCGAACCGAAGTGGGGGGGAGCAAAAACGAGCCCAAACAAACAACGGGCTCTTCCTTCATCCGCTCCTGTTTGTTTAGCGACTTCTCGCCGTCCTTTGATGCCGCTGCAGTTTTCAATCAAAAGACGTTCCCTTGTTTGCCGGGCAAGGGTGGGGGATCGAATCATGGCAGGGGCGTTTGGTTACGCCACGTTACAGTGGTGGGTTCGCAGTTGGAGGTGGAGGAGGAGGTTCGTGGTTCGAGGAAAATATTAAAAACTCCTTTGATTTCGTTTCCAACGCAATCGGCAGCGGCGCGAAGTCGCTCCAAAGGCCTCCTGCATGAGGAGGTTGATTGGTAAACATTGAGAGAGGACCTCATTGACTCTCATCACCATCACCATCACCATCCATCCATCAATCACACGCGGCGCCGGTCTGGTCTCGGTCTCGTGCCGAGGTTCAATTAACTGCCGCGGGAAGCAGGGAAGGAGGAGGCAAGGCGGAAGGTAATCAGGGGGCCGGGGAAGAGGAGAGAAACGAGCGACTGAACCGGGTCGGGACCGGTTCGGGACGGACGGACTTCGTAGTCAACCTGCGAGGCAACTACAAAGGAAGTCCTTGGCAGAAGTCAAATCCATCCTTTCGAGTTCCCGAACTGCTTCTGCTTCTGTCTGTCACTCAGGCAACTCCTCCTAATCCCGGGGGGCCTCGGACGGAATCCGAGCTGTCATCCGTTGGAAGGCGCTTTTAATAAATTGCAAACACCTCGAATCCTCCTCCCTCGGCCCCACCTGCCCCGAACCGGGTTGGCCGTTGGCCGGGGAGAGCTTGGAAATATTTAGACTTTTTTAATTAAAATAAAAGCTCGAAATTAAAGTTTCCGAGCTGCGCACATTCAATTCTGGCTCTAGTGGAGGAGGATAGGGGTAGTGCTGCTGTTGTTGTTGTTGTTGTTAGTTCAGTATTATTGTTGTTGGTGTGTTCGCCGACGAAACCAAACGGAAATCAAAAGTTTCCACCGATTTTTTGGCAAAATTTCAAGTCAACTGTTGTTGATGACGCCCGCTGGAGGCCGAGCGGTAGAGATGAGGGGTTTGAGAGAGAGAGAGAGAGCGGGAGAGAGTGAGAGAGACCGCGAGGGAGATATTTATTTCTTGTTATGACAAACTTCAAACTCATAACTTGACGTTGAGAAACTTAAAATTGTTCCGAAGCCCACGAAAGGCTGAAGAATCGCAGTCGCAAGCGCGGGAGCGACGGAGACAGGCAGAGGTTGGGAGAGAGTGAGACAGAGAGATAGAGAGAGAGAGAGAGCAAGTGTATTGGATTCTCTCGACTCGACTCGACGTCGCCTGTCGACTCGAGCCAATCCCGGGATTGACAAAAGCCTGCACTTTGTTTCCCCAAACTTTGTAATTGAAATTTTTCCGCGAGCACAATTAAAAATGCTGCCGGAAGGAGAGAAGAGGCAGAGGATGGGCTTGAAACAGTCATGGCCAACGATGAGGGCCCGACTACATGGCGAAATGGTGAAGGGATGGATGGAATTTGCGGGTGAGGTCGATTCGGAAGAGAAGAGAAGATTGACCCGGGAATCCATCACCATTCGCAGATGGCGAGTTGTCGAAGGCTCTTCTCGATGGACTGACTGACTGACTGACTCTTGCGCCCCACTCTACTCTACGACGCCCTTCAGCCCAGCCCACAGAGGTTGACGAAGTGGAAGCTGGAGCCGATGTCCTCCATTTCGTTGGCGGATCCTCGAGTGGGACCGCAATTTGCAATTCATTCGATTCGACTCCGCCATTGGAATTTCTTGTTTAGCGTTTTCCATTTATTTTCATTTCAGATGAAGACTCTCGAAGGTCCTCTTTCGTCCTGGACTAGTTCCTGTCGTACTTTGTTGTTGCTGTTGTGTCGAGGGAGCACGAGGAGTCGGCCGCGTCTTCGCCCGCTCTATTGGAAATCGATCAAGTCCCGAGTGATTGCGATCAATTAAAATTAAAAATAATTGGAACACCGACGATATGTCGTTGGGGTCGGGTCGCCGGGAACGGGGTCGACTCGTTTAATGAGCTTCGCATACTTCGGTGCACAGTCGACCCTCGACTCCCGGAGTCACCGCAGCCCGCTGGGCGAAGGCGCTCCAGGATCGGAGGCGCGTGGCCTCGGGGACTGAGATTCAAACGGTTCGGCGGGGCGCGGCGATTTTCCGGTCGTTTCGCGCGACCGCGGCGACAGCGTGTTGTTCTAATTGTTTATTAACGCAACAATGGCCGTCGGTCGCCGCGTCCTCGAGCCAAGCGCCATCCGCCATCCGCCCCGGAGACCACTCGACAACTCCGTGGAGCACGGCGTGGCCTCCGGGGCGGATGGCGGATGGCGCTCGGCTCGAGGACGCGGCCACGGCATCGGACGGCGCAGAGCCCGAGGACGCGAAGCCAAGCCAAGCGTCGGCGGATCAGAGGTCGGCGTCAAGAAAAACACCGAGCGAAGGAGCGACGAAGGACGCTGGAGAGGAGGAGACCGTGGGAAGGAAATGCATTAAAGTGCGAGAAAAAGCAAACAAATGGAGTTTTTCAATTTTAAATGTTGCGGAAGAAGCGAAAAAATTCCCCGCGAAAACAGGAAACGAAGAAATATGGCCCAAGATCCGACGACACCCCCTCCCTGTCTCTCGCTCTTCGCCTGGAGAGGGCGAGTCGGAGCCAACAATTAATTGCTCCGTCCGACCGTCCGTTGAGGACGCCACGCAACAGCACGGCGAACGAGAGCCAGGAGGAGGAACAAAAAAGCGCCAGCAACAACGAACAACGGGCAGCGAACAACGGGCAGCGGACAGCGGACCACAAGGACCAAACAATGGCCCAGGAGGTCCTTTCGGAGCCACCTTGTTGCAGCACGACGACGGGGGCGAGGGCGAGGACGATGGCGAGAACGACGAGGAGGACGTTGGAGATGAGGATGAGGAGCCGACGATGACGGCGAAGTTGAGGCGGCCCCAGCAACAACTGGCGCCCCCTCCACGAGTAGAGGAAACGACGAGGACGAGGACGACCGCGGGACTCGAGGGGAGCCAACAAAGAGTCCCGGGCTGCGAGAGCCGAGAATAAAAGAACTCGCTGCATAGTTAATTAAAAGGATAATGCAATTATTTTGCGGGCGTTGAGTGGAAGTGGCTACGTTTCGCTGTCGCTGTGTTGTTGTTCCCCAAAATCCCACCAAAACCACCAGCATCATCATCAGGACCACCATCGCCTCCACCAAGGACTGCCACTAGTATGGAAGTGGACCTCGTGGCCGTGACTCAGGTGTTTCCGAATGGTCTGCGTGGCTCGAGCGCCGACTCAAGGCGGGCCGGGAACCGAAACCGAAACCGATTGAGTTCGGCCTTGAGTTGAGAGTGAGTTCAATGGAGAGCCTCGGAAAATCTCGGCGCCGACCCTGGCGTCACCCAGGGACGCCGGTTGCCGGTTGCCGGTCGTTTTTGTCATCGTCCTCGTCGTCGCGCCCTGTCGCTGGTCGCCTGGAGCTCGAGCCCCGTTTTTGCTCCGTTTTGTTAACTCTTTTATTAACTTTCACCCCATTCCCTCTCCCAGTTGCAGTCCCGAGTTAATTTCGTGTAACAAAAAGGGACGAACGAAAGGGGAATGAACGAAAATGCGAGACTTTTTCCTCCCACTGTGGGTTTTTGCTACGTTTTTGTCACCCGATACGACGCGTTCCACCTGCGACAGCAGCGAGGACCGGGACGAGAGCGAGGCTGGCAAATTACTCTCCAAAAGGATGCCCGCCATGTGTGGGCGGGGGAGGAGTGGCAGTCAGTGTTTGCATGTGGTAGGTGGAGCAGCTCGTATCGTAATTGAGAGGAAAACGAAACTGCTCAATTCCTTTAAGCAGAACAAAAACACTCTCGGCCACCCGATCAACAAAGACTGGGCGTCCGGCCTGTCCTGCCCGGTTCTCAGTCGCCCAGTCCCGTCCCGTCCCGTCTCTTGCCCGTCTAGTCTGCACAAAGGATCTGAGGGGTCGAATTCGATGCTTCCCCGAACCCTGCACTTGTCTAATTGAGCTCTGGACGAGTGTCAAGTGGGCGCCAGAGCTCGAGCCCGACTCGAGGCCCCGGCCGAGCCCGGATCAACGGCGATCCCTCCTCGCCCTCGGCTGCTACTGGGAAGCCTCTAGAAAGCTCGGCATCAGCGGCGGTGGCGGCGGCGACAGCGACAGCGACAGCGACAGCAACAGCGGAAGCTCGGGGCGGGAGCGTGCGTGTGTGTGTGCGAAGCAAAAGCGATGGCGGTGCGGGGACCAAACAAGACGTGGCAGACAGGGAGACGACTACGAAAATTACAGACTCAAGCGAAGCTCGGGGGAAGGTGCGGGGGTCCACGATCAGGTACCGGGGGCTGGGACTGGGACTGGGACTACGACTAGAGATAGTTGGACTAGAGAAATGTGGGTAGATGCGATACTAACCTTGATGCTGTCGTAGCAAGCGGTCACCTTCCCGTTCTGGACCTCGACGTTGGCCGGCGGGTGGGCGAACTTGCACTCGGTGTCCTGGCGGGAGCATTTATTCCTTTGGAACTCGCGGCACACCTCCAGCTGGAGCCAGCGCGAGTCCTTGCCGTTCAGCAGGCTGTTCATGTTCACCATGGCGGCCATATTTGACTGAGTTCTTTCACTGATTCTCGTTTAATTTGATTTGATTGCCCGGGTTTGGTTTGCGCCGGTGCCACACACAATGAAGGGGTCGCTCGCTTCGGGTTTCTCTCGAACCGCTGGTCCTTCCGGTATCACAATTTCAGCTGTTTCTCGTCGTTGTCGATGTCGACGTCGACGTCGTTGCTTCGTGGCCCGCTGTCCTGTAAGCGAGCTGTGGGAACACGTCCGAGCACGAGGCTGTCACGGGTCACGGGTCACGAGTGACAGGTGCGGCGGCGACGGGCGACGGGCGACGGACGACTCGGGCAAGGGTTGCTGCGACTCGGGCGAGCTTCGGCTGCGCTGGGCGAAGTAGTTCTTATGGCAATGTCTCCGCAGTATCGACTAGATTTCGTTGTTGTTGTTGTGGTTGTTGTTGTTTGCTGTATCGGTCCGCTGTGGGTCCTCGGGGTCCGGCGAGCGGTTCGGGTTCAGCAAGCGAAACTCAAAAATAACAAACATACAAACTGTGGCAACGCTTCACGGCCTAGGAGGTCATCTCCGTCCTGTGCCTCGGGAACAACAACTCTCTCTCTCTCTCTCTCCCTCTTTCGCTTCTTGCTTTCGTTGTTGTTGCGATCGCTTTGCTCTGGCTTTTGAGTCTGCGTCTGCGTCTGCGTTTGCTTTGGCTTTGGCTTTGCTTCGGCGGCAGGAGGAAGGCTAAATTAAGAAACTAGTTTACGTTTAGCGTCGGTTCGGGCTCTCGGCAGCGGCTCGAGACTCGCGGCTATGGCTAGAATGGCTTAAGCTGGGGTTTAGCAAGCTGTCGTTAAGTCCTCGGCGGCTTAACTGGGTCGACTGCTGGGGATGGGGTTGACAGAGACAAAGCGTTGGCATACACCGATATCGGTTTTCTTTACGTTTTGTTTCTTTTATTGTTTTTTTATTGTTTTTTTTGCGTTTCTGTTTTTTTGGTTCTATTTCTTAAGATGCGTTTTTACTTTTGGGTTGCAATTGTTTTGTCTACAATATAGTATATTTAGATCTGAAATGAAATAAAGAAAAGTAAAAGTGTTAAACTCGCTTCACTGAGGGTCGCATCGGGAGTCGGGGAGGGCCAGGGTTTGGCTTGAGGAACAAGTGAGAGGTGTTGGCGGATCGCGGCAAGGAGGAGAAGAGGCGGCAGCAGACAGACGTTTGAGGCGAGGTGGTCGCATGAAGAGAGGAAGCCACGAGGAGTGTCCTTTATGCAAATTGAGTTCGAAACTTCGTCTGGCGCATTCGAGGTGCTGGAACCCACTGGGAGGAGCGGACGGAGACGACATCGAGGGGACGAGGCCGTGGGAGTCGAGGCCGCTGGAGTCCAGACCGATGGAGTCGAGACCCAGGGAGTCGAGGCCGCTGGAGTCCAGACCGATGGGGTCGAGGCCGCTGAAGTCGCGACCGAGGTGACGAAACCGACTTGGACGAAACCCTTGGAGGGGCACCAAAAACGAACCGAACCAGGCGGAAGTCGGTAGGACCCAACTGTGGGCGGAGCACTTCGGGGGCGTGGCGCCTGGCCTCGTCCACCCACCCGCGGGAGCTGGACGGAAAACTGGACGCGAAACCCGGGGCAACCGACGCAGGGCGACGCGGCGAGTTGGAAAAACTCGGCCGCGAGCGAGCGGGGCAGGGCGAAGGGCAGGGCGAAGGGCAGGGCGAAGGGCAGGTGGAGGCGAGGGCAGCGGGCTTGGAGTGGCTGGCGCGAGTAGGCGTGGCATCAAAATCTACGCCCCTGGCCCGAGGCGAGGCGCGGCGAGTCGTCGGCGAGTCGTCGGCTGGGGTCTTGCGGGGCTTCACCCGTGGACATGAGTGTGTGTGCGTGTGCGTGTGAGTGTGTCTGTGTTCGTGTAAATACATGGAAAGCGCCTCGCCCGGCCCTGTCGGTCAAACACAGGCGACGCGCCTCGACAGCCGGCCCTCGAACGCCGCGAGTGCCTCGGACCCAGTGTGTGCGTGTGTGTGTGGCGAGCGTCCGTGTGTGCGAGAGGGTGTCATGGTGTCCGCCTGGGTGGGGCTGGGTCTGTGTCTGTGTCTGTGTGGAAATAAAAGCGACAGACAGGCCTAATCCGAGAAATACGCTTACAGATACATAGATAGGTGGATAGAGAGATAGATAGATAGCCAGATAGCTCGACATAGCACACTCTAATATATAGTATATAGTACTTATACATGTACATATGTATGTGTATATATATATAAACGCGGCGCATTCACTGGGTTTCCATCAAGCTGCACATGACAAAAGCGATATCGTTTACAACTATTGCTTCCTACGTCTCTCGACGCACGCACGCACACAGGATCACATGCTACTGTGTGTGTGTGTGTGTGTGTGGGTGTGCGTGGATCGATCGATAGATATATGCATGTATGTATGTATGTATGTAAAAGGCACAAGCGGTTGTTTTCTCTGCTCTATTGGCAATAATTAAATCGTGGCAAAAAACTTACCAGCTGTGGACAGGGATCGACTCAGTTTCATTTAACTCTACTGAAATCGACTCGATTCGAATCCAACGCGACTCAACTCGAATCGAATCGAGCCCGACTCATCTCGAACTCGACTCGATCCACTTGCATCGAACTCAGTTCGACTCAAGTCGATTCGAACCCGAAACGAACTCGGCTCGAACTCGACTCAAACTCGACTCGAACTCGACCAAACCTACTCAAACTTAATTCTCGACTCAGCTCGAATCAACCCGACTCATTTCGACCCAAACCGACTCGACTCAACAACCTGAAGCGAACTCAACTCGATTCCATTTCGACTCCACTCAAATCGACTCCGCTGAAATCAAGTCGAACTCGACTCAACTGGACTCGACAATGGCTAGAAAACGACTCGATTCAACTTAAATCATGATCACTTCAAATCGAACTCGACCAAACTGGAACCGATTTCTGCTCAACTCTATTCGATTTTACCAAACTCAACTCGAACTTGGCTCAACTCGAATCAAACTCGACACGAACTCGGCTCGAACTCGACTCACTCGACCTGAACTCGTCCCTACTCGATCGTGGCTCGACTTCGACTTGATGCAGCGCGAAACGATCTCAACGCGACTCGACTCGAAGTCGACTGAAAAATTGCACAAGGGGTCTGATTCTCTGAAATCGCTGCAATCGAGCGCCCTCGCCCGGAGTCAACGCCGAGCCTTGGGACGAGTTCGTCGAGGGTCGACGTGAAGGTTTTCAGTTCGCTCGGCCCCTCCCCAGCCTCTGGCCCTTGAGTGACACAAGGCACAAAGCCGAGACCGAGACAGAGACCAAGACAAAGGCCACGACGAGTCGTCATCGCCGCAGTTGGCAACGCCGTATCGACGCGAAGAAATCGCGTAATCTCGCCGTAATCCCTTTGCCGGATCGCGTTCCCACAGCGCCGACCACTCATCGCTCATGGTCTGGGCAAACATGGCGAAATACAGCGATCCACAGGGATATCGATGGCCGCAAACAGGTGCCGGGTCGGGAGGGGGCCTGAGGGAGGATGAGGGTGAGGTCATGGCCCTCGGCGACGGCGACAGCGACAAAGACAAGGATCGAACGCACACAATCGATGGCGTTATCGATTGGCCGGCGCAGGAGCCGCCTAATTGACGGCGTTGCACTCGCTGGAACTTCGTGGGGGGCGACGGCGACGGTGATGGAGGCGAGGGGTTGGGGTGAGTTAGAGCGGTTCGTGGAAGGCGCTCGTAATTAATGGGGAGCAAACAGCGTAATCGACGCACACAGCGACAGGGACGGCGACAGGGACGGCGACCGGGACGGACGGACGCGGAGCGATATCGATAACTGATAACGAGCCAGCCAGCCAAACTCAAACACAAACACTCGGCAGTAACCAAACAACGCCGGGCGCGGTGGGCCAGTTGGACGAGGGAGGGACTGAGGGGAAGGTGGAGGGCCTGAAGGTGTGGAGCGAAGAATGGCAGAGCGAGCGAACCCACGGCACGGCACGGCAGGGCAGGGCTCGGGCGCAACTCTGAGGAAATCCTAATGACTAATGGCCGAAGTGGGGAAAGGAGGGGGAGAACAGGGCGGCGAGCGAGGGGAAAGCGGGAGGGTGAGACAGGGCTCGGGGCCGTTCTAGCGACTGCTCCAAGCCTCTCGTTCTCACACTCGCGGCACGTACGAGGCGAAGCGAATCGAGCGAGCGAACGAACTTTTTGGGGCCAGTGTTAACTCGTGCTTATGCAAATATTAAAACGAGATCAAGTCGGCGAGATCAGCCAGAGCAGCAGCCACAGCAACAACAACGACTATAATAGAAAAACCACAACAACAATGGCAATGTCGATGGCAACAACAACAACACCAGGTCTGTTAGAGACAACCTTCGAGCCGGAGTCTGGGACTTCGACTAGTTTCGATCGGTCGATCGTTCGATCGGTCGAACGGTCGTTGCGATCGAGGCCGCCGCCAGTGCTGCCAAATTTCGTTGCCAAGCGAGCGAAGTGTGTGTGTTTGTGTGTGTGAGAAAAGAAATATTAATAAAAATAATGAAAGAGGCCGGGTCGGGATCCGGCTCTCGAGAAGTGCATCGTGGAGGGAAAACAGCGAAATTAATTCCACTGACAACAACAACAAAAGCCTTAACAACAACTACGATAACAACAACAACAACACCCATACATTTAACAACAATTACAACAACAACAACAATAAGAACAGCCAACAGTCACTAAATGTCGATTAGATAAAAGAATTCCTATCGCCTGCCACAAGTGCCAGTGTTGCTGCTGCTGTTGTTGTTGTTTTTGTAATTATCATTATTGTACCTATTCTTGCTATTGTTGTTTCTACCGTTGTTGTTGTTGTTGCTGCTCCTGCATGTATGTGTTTTCACTGTTATTGTAGCACATTTGTTGTTGGTGCTCGTTTCGTGCCTATTTTCGGTACATTTCGCCATTGTTTCGTGTGTCGATCGCGATGCGCCGCTAATTGAGTGAAATGTCGTCGTCCCTCCAGCTGGGGGCGGCGCCGGGGCGGGGCGGGGTCGAGCGTCTTGGCACGACTCGTGTCCAATAAACACATCCCAAGGAGACGCTGACGCTGACGCTGACGACGACGACGGACCCGGGTCGCCCTTACCGAGCAGGTTTCCACAGTGAACGGGTTGAATTTGCTTCCCCCTAGCTGTTCCCTCCTCCTTCTCTGGCCCCTTCTCCCCCTCCCCTCGACTCCGCAACCAACGCCCGATCGACGCCCGGGTCCCCGGGTCCGCCAAATTAACCTCAATCGACCGGCCCAACCTCAGCCTCGGCCACGCAGCCTCCGCCGATCCCACACCAGACTCGCAGCAACCTCTGCCAACCTCCTCCAGATCCCTCCAACTCCCTCCCACCACCACCTGCTCCCTCCCCTCTCGACCAAGAGTCGCCCGCAGACCTCGCGAACCCCTCGATCGAGAGTTCGATGGGTTTTGGTGGGTTTTTGGCGAATTTTCCAAAGTGAGCGGTTGGAGGCAAAATCGAGTGGCAGAAGGGAGGGGCACGGACGGGTCAGAGGCTCCACCGAGGATGATTGCGTTCGTTTGACGACCTGTTGTGAATTCCTATGAAATTTGTTGTTGTTTCTGGTTTTTGCTGTTGCTCATTGGCGTTGTTTTCGTTGACGTTCCTCGGCTATTGATGTACGTCGTTCCTACGCTATTATGAATCTCCTATTTAAACAGCTTAGTTGTTTCTATTGCTGTTGTTGTTGCTGTTGTTGTTGTTGTTGTTGTCACTGTCATCATCTCGGCAGTTGTCGTCGTCATCTTGGTCGACGTCGTCTCGGTGTCGGCCGTCGTCGATCGTTATGCAAACATTTAGTAATAACTTGTTAAGTTTGAATATTAACATATTTTCGTTTTTGGTATTAGTCTCTTCTTCTTCTTCGTCTTCGTTTTCGTCTTCGTCTTCACCCCCTCCTGGCCTTCTCTGCCTCCTTCGCTTCCACCGCTTCTTTGTTTCTCGCCTTTGTTCTCGCAGGCCGAGATCCGGAGTCGGTTCGGCAGTCGATCGCACGTCGCTCGTCGGTCGTCGGTCGCCGCCCCCTCCCGCCCCGACCCGTGACTCAGGCGCGATTTCCACGATCCGCGACCCGTTCTTAGATCATCGTCGCGAACTGGCCCGGCCCGGCCGTCGGTTGCATCCCCTTCTGGCCGTCTCGTACTCCGCTCCCCCCACTCAGGCGAGTCATTCGCTCACGTTGTCGACACGATCGGTCCCGGCGCTGCGATTTTCTCCTATCGCGGGCTTTCTGTCCACCTCCCTGGGCCTCGTCCCCACCTCCACACCTTTCTTTCCACTTTCAGCTGCCTCGCTACACCTTTCTTCCTGCTTTCCTCCAGCTTTCGAGACCCTTTTTGACTGTCATCCGCCTCTTGATGCCTTGTTTTAAGTTCCTTCCGAATGCCTCTCGAATGCTTTTCTCTAGTTCTATCCCTCTCGGTCTTGTCAGGCTTTCAGTCGCCAACCAGTCGTTCACTTCCGTCATCCATCTGCCTCCGGCCCCTTCCAACCCCCCAGGCTGCTCGAAGACGGACCTCTCAAAACGGGTCAGACGCCTCGAAGAAGTCGGATATTCCGAAGACGTCAGACATCCCGAAGATTTTCGACTTCCCGCAGACGTCAGCCTCACGAAGGCCCCGAGAACGCGTACAGGGCGGGGGTCGGGCGGCCGCAACGTAAACAGAGAAGGCAATGAAACCGGGCGCACGAAATTCGGGGCCGTCGGGGACGCGAGCCAGAAAAAATAGAAAGAAAAAAAGGCGAATCGATCGACGTCTCCTGCGACTTTGGCAGATGACGATCGTGACAGACGATCGGGGGCCAGACGAGGGAGGGACAGAGGACTGGGAGACAGATGGAGGATGGACAGGGACTGAGAGATCGACGGATGGATTTAGAGGTGGTGAGAGTGAGAACGCGGGGAGAATTCGTGAAAAGTCGCGACAAATGATTTCGCGGCTGGTGTGGCGCGGTTCGGCTGGGGTCGGTTTCGATTCGACTCGACTCGTTTCGTTCCGATTCGACCCGATTCGCGGCGAGAGACCTTCGTGCGGCCGGTTGCATGAACGGCGGGGCCGGGGACCGGGGGCGAGAGCGACGAGGGCGAGGGCGAGGCGGCCAGGGTGGCCACGAGGGCCGGCGCAAGGCGTCGGCAGCACGACCACGACCACGCTCGCATGTGTGTGAGCGTGTGCGTGTGTTCGTGGGTCTGTGTGGTTATTAATAATTACAACAACAAGCAGGGCCTGGTCCGAGCGAACCGAGTAGGGAAGTGAAAGAAAAAAAAGTAAAAGCAAAAACAAAAAATGTATGTTGAAAAATCAGAAAATCAGAAGACCGAGAGAGACAACTACACCAATTACACACATAACAGCAACAACAATGAAATCAACAACAACAACAACAACACCATCGAGCTCAACAAGAAGAACCACAATTAGAAAAACAACACCAACAACAGCGACAGTAACAGAAACAAAAACAACAACAACAAAAAATCAACCCGCGGCTCGACGATGATGAGAGGGGCGGAGGGAGTGAGAGAGGGGGGTGATCGGGGTGAAAGAGAGGGGCGGGGCATCGGGCGAGGAAGTCGAGCGTTCGGAGAACGTTCTTTTTTAAGATAAGAAAATAATCAAATAAACGGCAGCAGCAGCAACAGCAACAACAACAACTACGCCGCGCTAATAGTCCAAGCACGCACACACACACACGCACACACAAATGTGTGTCCATTCGTGTGCGTGTGTGTGTGGCCTGACGTAATGCCGTGGAAATTTGAAATTTCTTCCGCCGTGCGCCGAAAGTTGAATGAAATTGAAAAAGCCGTCGGTGCCGCCGAAGAAGAAGAAGAAGAAGAAGGAGAAAAAGACGAAGAAAATGAGAACAAGAGGAGGAGGAGGGGCAGACTAAGAAGCAGAGGAAGCAAATCGCCGATCGCTGGAGGCGGCGAAATCGTCGACAGATTCGAACTCGAACGAATTCAAATTCGAACCCGATTGGAAGACGGAAGTTTTCGCGGCATCCGAATTCAGCCGAGCCCCCTCTCCCTCGCACTCTCCCCCAGCTGTCGCTCCTCCCGCCCCCTGCCCGCCCCCCTCGGCCTGCGCTTGTGCCGTGTATTTTTGGATAAATTTCCACGACTGATGCCTTTCGAATGCCCCGTCAATAGTTTTTCATGGCGGCGCATGTTTTCGTGCTCTCTTCCCGTTTTCGTCTTCTCATTTTCCCGCTCGCTCGCTCCCGCACCGGGCTGTCTGTCTCGCTCGATAGGTGAATAAAAATAAACTCGCATGTTCCGAAATGTTTATGGCCCGAACCTCGTCTCGCTCGTCGCGCTCGCCTCGCTCGCCTCCTCCTGCCGAGCGTGGCGTGGGCGCGAAATCTCGAAAACCTCGCAGGCGGCAGGCGGTGAAAATCGTTCGAGTTCGCTCGAATAAATTAATAAAATTCTCAAGATTCTCCACGCGGGACGGGCGACGGGGGACGAGGGAAAACCTCACAGTCAGACAGTGAAAAGTCGAGAAATCTTGCGTTCGTTCGCTCGCTCGTTGGAAGTCCATTGGTTCAAAGTCAAAAGGAACAGAATTCGGAGCCGAATTCGTGCAATGCATCGATTTACAATGTCGAAAATAGCAGCGAGGGAATTTTCGACTTATTTATGACCACTTTATTTTCTTCTATTTCCCATTTGTTCGCCATAACTTTCACTTTCCGCTTGTGATTGTTTGATTGTTGTTTCGTTGTCTCTGCCGAATTCCTTGACCGACTCGACCCGCGATCCGTGATTCGCGATCATTTCCACCGATCGCCGGGATGGCCATCAGTCGAGTCGAGGAAGCGAATTCCGGCCAGGGCGGGCCGGAAAATCGCCGCTTTCCACCGGCTTCCGTCGCTCGCACGACAGTGCTTTCACGCCCACTTGCAAGTGCTCTCCCAGCTCTCTCACTCGCACCAGCCAGCACCGAACACCGAAGCCATCGTCGCCGTCACAGATATTTAAATCGAATTCGGCTTGATTGTTGTCGACGCGCTTTCGATCGCGCCGCAGACGTCCCCAATTATCGCCGATCGGACACAGTGTTTTCTCCACTCGCCGAGCAACTCCACAAAAACTCCGAAAACCCCAGCAACCGCTCGCCCCGCCAACGGTGGGCCGATTGTTGGCCACGGGACAAAAGACCCGGGTTTCGGGAGTCGTTCGAGTCGAAAACGAAACGAAGCCAGAATCGAGAAATCGAGTGGGAAACGGCAATAAATAAGAAAAATGACTCAGGTCGCATATGAAGGGAATGCGCAGTGAGTCACGAGAGCCGAAAAGAACATTCGGATCAACCAAGAGGTGAAGAAATTAAAAAACAATCGCTGGACACTGCGTTGTCGGCTGGCCGAAAGTCGGTTCAAAGGCAAAGAGTCGTGAAAAGTCGAACAGAGCGAGAAAACGTTGTCGTGAAAATGCGAAATTCGGGCGTTCGCAAATCGGGTTCGAGGAACGTCGAGCGAAAGTGATCGAGTTCGCTCGGGGTTTTGATGTTTTTAATTGATCGGGGCCGCCTTCGACCGACTTTTATCGGCGATAAAAGGCGCTGAAGGCCAGAAGAAAAAATCGTAATTAAATTAAACAAGTGGGATTCGAGAGCGTTTGCCGTTATCGGGCGCGGCGACGGGCCGTCGCTGGAAATTAGATAACGTTCGAGAAACGCGAAAGCGTCGATTCTGGCCGAGAACCCGACCTGGCCAATTGCGAAACCCGAAATAATGCAAATGGAAATGCAAACCGACCGAGATCAACTTTCAAACCCGCCGGAGCCAAAGGCGAACCTTCAATAAATTCTAACAGGCCCGATTAAAAGCAATCAACTGCAGTAATCAAGTCGACAAAAAACAAAAAACAAAAAACACCAAAAAAGAAAACAGAAAGGTTGAAGGTGGAAAAAAAAAAAGCCAGAGCCAAACTTGGCCAGAAGACAAGAGGAAACGAATCGAACACGGCTGCGCAAATGTTAAAAGTTAAGTTGGGAGTTGAAAAAGTCACCCAGGCGACTCGGACTCGGTCCGTCCGTCCGTCCGGCAGCCTCCGAGCGTTGCCACATCGGAGGCGAAACGTGTCACTGAACCTGTTTTCGCTCAGCCTCTGCCGCGCTCTACGGTTTGGTTTGGTTTCGTTTCGTTTCGTGTCTTTCTCTTCTTTCCTTCTCTTCTCTTCTCGTTTGGCTCGCTTTGGCCGGCCTGGCTCCGTTCGCTTTGTCTTGGCTCGGTTCGGTTCGGTTCGGTTCGGTTTCGCGTCCCCTCCGTCCCGCGTCTTTTCTCCGCGATCGAGCCGGCCCAGATCGGCAGCCGGGCCGGCTCGGCCGCGACCAGTTTCCAGTTCCCCGTGGCCAACTGAAGTCCCGCTCGTGATCTCATACTGAAAGCGAAATCGACTCGCAGTCGCAAATGTCACGGGGCCGCCGTGGTCCCCAGGTCGGGCGACGGGCCCGGTCGCCGGTCGCCGGTTGCTCGGGAGGCCGGCGCAGGAGGAACCGGCAGGCCAGAACCGGAAATTCGAGAGCTGCCAACTCGAGGCAGGCGAAGCGGAGTCTCGACATTTGGAAGTCGCTGGTCCACGAACCCATCCGTCCAGCCTCGGCGGGCGCCGGGGCGACGGCGAAACCCAATCGACAGAGATTTCGACAGATCATAAAAATAGCATGAAAATCAGTGTAAGGAAAAGTAAAAACGTGCTATAAAATGATGAAAAATATAAAAAGCGTCCAGCTTAATATTGAAAATAAAATAACGAAAAATTAAGAAATTGGCCATAAAATAATAAAATAAATAAATAAAAAGAAAAAAAATTGAAAGATTTCATGAATGAAAACTTATGAAATTGATAATAAAATTATTAAAGTAATGCAGAAAAATAAAAGAATTGACAATAAAATAGAGAAAATAAAGTCAGAGAATTTGAAAAAAATTATTGAAAAATTAACCATTGAATAGTGAAAAAGTAAAGTAATGAAAAATAAATTATTTCAAAACAAAATAATGAAAAATGTATTAACTGAAAACGAAATATTGGAAATTGAATTAATTGCCAATGAAATATAGAAAAATAAGACGATTGACAAACACAATGGAAGCTTCAAAATTGACAATGAGACAATGAGAAATAAAGAATTGATAATGAAAAGCGCGAGTCGGGAGAGAAACCGAGCGCTGGAAGGTCGCCGAAGCCCGCGACTGGACCAGTCGAATGATTGCGGAAGTGGACGAATGGAGGAGGGAGCGCGAGGCACGGCAAAGGTCGCAATTGAGAGAAGAAGTCGGAACGAGAAAAGTCATTGTTGACAAGGGAACTCGACGCGGCTTCAACGCGCCGTCTAGGCAGAGAAGTCGGCGCCAAAGCGTCAACGGTGGCGGCAACTGGTGGAACGACTTTCGATTTCGCCGGCTCGAAGAATCTCGCGGGAATCCCGTGGATCTCGCGGCTTCCCGTGGAGTCCGTGGATTCCCGAGGCGTCACGCAGGATGTCTGGAGAGGGTTCTGGGATTCCCTTCGACACAAAGAAGTGGACGTCGCTGTCGTTGTAGTGACAACGCCTTTGGAGTTATCTGCGAGATGCGCAGATAAGCAGAAGCGGCCGACACGATCGGTGCAGGTCGAAGCAGCACCAAGGGGGGTGGGGGGGGGAATTTTCGAAAATTCCAAGAATTTTGTAGTCATTTTCAGACTGATCGAAATCGCGTTTTTTCCAAGATTTCCGATGTCCGAAGTTTTGTTTAGAATTTTCGGTCAATTTTCAGACGAATTAAAAACCAATTTTTTCCAATCTTGTTGTTTTTGGTTTGCCAATCGTCGCCCAAATCGAAATCACGTTTTATCAATATTTCGAATTAAAATTTTTCCCGATGTATTTTTCGCGCTACCCGCCAGGTTCGCGGACAGATCCATTTGTGGACAGACAGATTAGCACCTCGAGCTTGCGTCTAATTCGACAACGTCTTCTGCTTCTTCTGCTTCTTCTACTTCTACTTCTACGTCGTTTGTTGTTGCTGTTCGTTGTTGTTAACGATACTTGTCTTTTGTTGCTGCCGTCGATGTTCTCGCTGTTGTTGTTGTTATCGTTTTTGTCGTTGTTGTTATGGTCATTGTTGTTGCTGTTGTGTCGTTACTGTTGTTGTTATTGCTTTTGTTTTTGTTGTTGTTGTAGAAACTTTCTTGTCCCACCACGAAACGAGAGAAAAGGCCAACAAAACCGCAGCACACACACACACACACACAGTCACCGACACACGCACACCAACACAGCCACAACTCAACTCCGGGAGAGAGAGAGAGAGAGACGGCAACGATCCCGAACTTTATCTCGCTTCGTGTATTTATTTATTTATTTGTTTTTTATTCTTTTACCACTTTTAATGCATGACGTCATGAGATGCCGGTTTCGCTCCTCGCTCTCGTTCTCGCACTATCGCTGGGCTCCTTCGTTGTTGTTGTTGTTGTTGTTTGCTTGTTTCTTTCTTCTTCTTCTTCTTTCTTTCTCTTTCACTGAGACTCGAGACGCAAGTTTTTTTGTTGCTCTTTATTGGGAATTTGTATTTTTCACTCTTTCACTATTCCATGCACACACACACATATACATTTAGAGCGATATATGTATATTTTTGTAACTTTTCTTCTTCGGTTTTTATTTATCTTAATTTGCTGACTGCCGTCGAAGTTGTTGCTGTTGCTGATGTTGTTGTTGTTGTTGTTTTAGCATAGATGCTGGGCCGCGAACGATTATATATGTATGTATATGTATGGGGCGGTCTGGCTCTGCCTCCTCTTCTTCTTCCGTCCACTTTCGAGAGCTGCCTTTGGCGGCTTTTTAACAGAACAAAAACAAAAACACGACGACGACCGACGAACGGCTCGACTGGACTGAACTGAACTGAACTGGACGAGGGGTGGCGGGGGCGGTCGAGTGGGATTTTCCGATTGCGAATTGGAAATGGAAAATTCTATTTATGTGCTCGGCTCTCGCTCCGATCGGTGCTGGTATATATATGTATATATATCTTGGGAGAACTCTTCGTCTTCGTAAGATTCACACGCGCGTTTCTTCTTCTTCTTCGGCTTCTTCGATTCCGGCTCTGTGCGCTTCGAATGCTTCTATTTATTTACTTTTCTTTCTTACTATTTTCTTTTTTATCGAAATTTTCTTGTTGTATTTTATATTTCTTCTCACAGTGCACGAACACAAAAACACAAACACACACGATGCTCTCACTCGTCGTCGACTTCGTCGTCACGATATGCGGCTCTCGCTGGAAGGAAAATCCAATGCTGTGCAGAGCTCGACGCCTGTTCACAGACTGATTGGCGAATCGCTCCGGAGCCTCTCAGCAGCCGTTGAGCGCAGCTACGGCGACGACGACGACCCGAAGCTCCACGAAGACGCCGGCCGAAGCGCGAGCGAGTCGAAGTGCATTGCAGGCGAGCGAGTGAGCGAGCGAGCAGGCGAACTAGTGAGAACCAGCGAGCAGGCGTATGTTGGAAGTACCTTGGTTAAGGGTGACTCGAGCGAGAGTGAGAGGGATGGCGGCGTCACGCGAGCGCGACAAGGAAGGAGCAGTTCGCAGTTCCTCGTCCAGCGAACATATGTTGCGACGGGAGTGCGAAGGCCGCGCGAGCAGCCGACGATGCAGAGCCCGCTCAGGAACTCTTTGGCTCTCGCCGGATTGCTCTTTCGCTCTCTGATTCACTGATGGCTCTCTTTGGTGGATAGCGAATCCAATTGGAACGAGGAGAGACGAAATGAAGACCAGGTTGACGGAAGCAACGAGTAGTCGGGTGTCCAGAAGAGAGCGATATCGAGAGACAAAGAGCACAATTGGCGGTGAGCTAAGCAGTCGACGTCTGCAGAAACCAATTGGACGCGCACATGATTCGTTCGATTACAAGGGAACTAAACAGGAACTAATAACAGAGAGAAACAGCTATAAATAGAGAGCAATGAGAGTGGAGAAGGAACACAGAAGGCGGCTCCTAGAGCACGAAGCCGTCGACGACGGGCCGTTTCCTGTAACGAGTGAACGATTCGAGACCGAGGACCTCCGAAAGCCTCCTTGAGACGCGACTCGTTCGACACGCAGAAATCGTTCGGGTATCGAGCGTTTGTGACCACTGCGAGAAACCCCTATTTTTAAACATGTTCTCACCGACCAACGACCGCTCCATCGCTACTCCACTACTCGTTCTCTCTCAATTTCCAACTCGACCGCACTCTCTTGAACCTATTACGTCTCTCACACTCTCTCAAGGTATGCCTTTCTCTGCGTCACTCTGACTACTCTCCCTTTGACTTCTTTCTTCCCATTGTTCTCTTAAACTCTTTGAGCGATTTTCCGCTTTCCACGCAATTGCTCTTCCTGCTCTTTGACGATGAGTTCATTCCCTCTCGCTCGCCCTCTCTCTCACTTTCAAGTCAACCCACTCTCTTTGTTGCGCTTTCTTCAAAGGAAAGAACACAAACAATATCAGTAACAAGAACAACAACCACACCGGTGAGAGCGGAAAAAGAACAACATTTAGAAAAGTGGAACAAGTCTGAAAATAAACACAACAACAACAAAAACAAAAAAAAGAAAACATTGCGGGGGCGGTTTTGAATTCCGTCGTCTTCTTCTTCTTCATCTTATTTGGCTTCTTCTTCTTGGCTCTTCATCGCGCGTCCGATGGCGGCGAGTCCACAGTGGTGGCCGCTGCAATTGGAACCCGATGGGGTTTTATTCCTTATCTTCGGCTTGGAAATACTTCTTGCATTGGCCGTGTGATTTGGGAAGGTGGCCAAATATGGAGATCATGTGAATTATTTCATGCAAATAACAAAAATAAAATCATAAAAATTTTCAAAAATTAAATGATGTGAACATTTTAAATAAAATTAAACAAATTGTAAATTCAGACACAAGTCTGAAGGCTGTTTAATTTTTCTAAAGCGGATGGAATAGTTCGACGGCTCTCCGAACCCCGGTGGCCGCCACTGTGCGCGCCCGCTGTCCGTCGATGATCGCATCGAGTCTCCTCGACGACTTCCGCGGCTCTCGGCACTCGTGGATGGATTCGATGGATGTGCATTCGTTTTATTGTTGGTTTATTTTTAAAACCCCGGCGGGGGTGTTTTTGTGGTTGTTGTTGTTGTTGTTGCCGTTGGTCTTGTTGGCATTAGAACGCGAACAAGCACCAGACGAAGAACACAACGAACACAAACACACACACAGGCACACACATAAGACCGAGCAGTCCATGGGTTTCAGTCCAATTGGATCGAGATTCCCTTGTGGTCGCTCAAAGGTAGGGCGAGCGAAAGGACGGGAGAGTGAGGGAGGGCGGACAGAGACAGTGATGACCAGCGGTGCGGACGAGGGGCAAGCGAAAGGCACCGAGGCCAATTGGACCGAAAAGAAGAAATTCCTCTTGGGTCCCGAATCGAGGGAACCTTGAAATCGGGCAAAGCACCAAAAATTCCAATGGGAATTCGCCTTCGAAAATGCTCCCACTTCCATCGAGTCTGGACCTCCGTCCGTTCGCTCGCTCGCCATCCTCGTTAGAGCAGCGTCGGCGACTGGCGCTGGAGCCGTCGACAGCAACAGACCCGAGGCCCAGAACCCGTTTCGTGGCTTCGTTTCGGCCACGGACCGCGCCGAAGGACGGCCGAGGCGGCCCGAAGACCCACGGCGAAGACCAGGGATAGTGTGAGAGGGAGTGAGGGAAGAGAAACACGATCGGCTGGCGATACAGTCTCGTGCAATGCTGCGGCCGAGAACCGGTTGCGCCGACCGACTGCTCGGCCGCCGGAGAAGCAATAAAAACAAATAGAACAAATACCACAACAACAACAACAGCGACGAGAGCGGGAGCGGGAGAGAACCTCGCACAATAACAAGAGACGTCTGAAGCAAAAACAATAAGAATATCGAAACCACAAAAGGAGCAACAACAACATGAGCAATGCGGCGTAAATAAATCTCCGGGGAGAGATTTGTCCAAGCTCCAAATGCAAAGGCGAAGGCTTCGTCTCGTCTCGTCGGCTCCAGAACCCGAATCGCAATCGCTGTCGCCGTCGCCCTCGTCATGATCATCATCAACGTAGTCGTAATCATTACCATTAGCATCGCTCTAATTCTTCGATCGAACTCAGTCGCCGGACGGGATTCGAGTCGAGGCGAGTCGAGTCGCGTCGAGGTGACTCCGTGGGGTTTTCCATTGAGGCAATTAAAACCACTTCTGGTTGGTCACAAAAATTAATAAAAAATAAAAAATTAAAAGATTGACAAAAATTGAGAAAAAACAAAACAAATTATAATATAAAATAGATTAAAAATCTTGGTCATAAAAGATATGCATAACAAAATATGTCTCCGAACCGGTCGAAAAAGTTAGTTAAAAAAAAAACAACAAATAGTAAAAATTCTAAAATTACCAAAAATAAGAAATTATAATAATAAATGCAAAAATGGGGAATGAAATATTTGCAATAAAAAGTAGCTATAAAAAATCAGTTCTCCAACCAGTCCAAAAAAATAGTTAAAAAAAAACAAATAGAACAAAACAGAAAAAAATCGGCAAATACAATTGGGGAATTATAATAAAAAACAGAATATGAAAATATTTCTCCTAATCGGAGGAACAACTGTTTAAACAAAAACAAAGAAACAGTCAAGAATAGAAAAATTATGTAATATTTTAATGTTAAATAATTGCCACAAAAATGCATTAAGAAAATGATTTCCAAATCATATGGAATTTTGAAAAAAGCCCATCGTTTCTGGAACTGTGGAACTGGAACGATTTCACCACGAGACCGCCACGAACCTCTCTCTCTGCCTCTGCCTCTGCCTCTGACACTCGCTCACTATTTCGCGCTCCCTCACGCTCGCCCCTTCTCCACACGCCCCTCTTTCCGCACACACCCGTCGTACGTGAAACGTTGCAGTTCCGAAGTTTCGCTGGAAATTCTTAAATTTCTTGTTTATCTTCGAATTTCCTCTCCTTCTCTATTCATCCTATTTTCTTATATTTGCCGTAGTCTTTGTTGTTGTTGCACTTCTTCGTATTGCTGTCCACGTTGTTGTTTTTTGTTTTTGTATTGGTTGTTGTCCTTGTTGTTACTGATGTGGTTGTTTTTGTTGTTGTTGTTGTTGTTGTTGCTGCTGCTGCTGCTGTTTATTTACGTGTTCCGCCGAGATCCGCTGTTTTGAAATCTCTGCGAGCGAAACACGAGTGAAACAAGTTGCTTCGTTTGCACATGACTCTTCCTCTTCTTCGCGCCCTCTCGCTCCCCCCCCCACCCCCCATTCTCCTTCCTCTGCAGCCCTTCTCCTTCCTCCTGCCCAGCCCGCTCGCAACTCATTACGTGATTTGCAGCTGATTTCGGTTTTTATTCTCTCTCGGCGAAACTTCTGACCGAAATGGGAAAACATGGCCCGCACACGTGACGCCTGGTAATTGCAGGGTCCCAACTGCACCGAGGGGCCGGGGGCGGTCGTGGAGGGGCGCCTGCGACCCCTAGCGCAAGGAGAGCCGCGGTCGAGTCGCAGACCAGGCGACTTTTGGTCGCAGTTGGTGGCGACGGGGGCGAAGGAGGAGGTCAAGGAAAAGACCAAGGAGCAGGCGAAGGAGCAGGCGAAGAAGAGGGCGAAGGATGCGGTGCAGGAGGGCGCGGGGGAGGCGCGCGTTTTGGCTGGACTGCAGTGAAGCGGGACGCGGCGGAGGCCGGGAAGGAACCGCTAATTGAGGACCGGCCTCGCTCTCGCTCCCCCTCTCTCCCACACCCCCGACTTCCATCACGCTCTTCCTCACCCCCTCTCCCCATCTCTCTCACACTCCCTCTCCGGCCAAATGAACTCGCGGCCATAATAAATTTCCTCCGCCGCTTGCCGCCAGATGGACGGCGGCGACAAGTGCCCACACACAAACACACACTTGCCCACGTGTGTGTGTGTGTGTGTGTGTATGTAAATATAATGCACTTCCAGTCGCCCCCACCCCCTGCCGCGTTCACTTCAAATGAGTTCCTCGCACGAAGTCCGCGCTCGACGCCGGCTCGCGTCCTGACCCCGACACTCACCCACACGCTGACACAGACACAGTCGCACTATCGCCCTCTCTCGCGGTCTCCCTCTCCCTCCCGCTCCCCTCTCCCTCCCCAGCCAGCTCGCGCCAACTCTGGCGACCTCCGCCCCCTCCGGCGGCTCCTGCTTCGGGTCCTTCGCGTCCCGTTTTTTGTCCTGGCTGTCGTTCCCACTGTCTGTCTGTCTGTCTGTCTGTCTGTCTGTGACTCCCTCCCCCTTGGCCTGCCGCGGCTCCCTCGCACTCTCTTCTTCCGTCCCTCTCAGTCTGCCGCCCCCGCCCCTCACCCGCTTTCCCGCTTTTCTCCCTATCTCGCTGAAATTCGCCACGTTCGCCGCCCTCAGACAGCCGTCGTCCCGCTCGCTCCCACCCTCATCATCAGCCGCCCTCGTTCTCCGTCCCACTCGCGCTGATTGTCGCGCGAATCTCGTGTCGTTCCCGGTATTTTAATGGGTTTTCTAGTTGTCAGCGCATAAATATTTCACATTTCTTGCTGCAAACAATGAAATTTATTTCATTTTAATATCGTGCGAAGCGTCCGGGCAAGTGCTGTGCAAGGAGCGCGGCGGCGTCCTCAAGGAGAGCGAGTCCGACACACACACACACACGCACACACAGCGACTGGGTGTGGAACAAGAAGAAGAAGCAGGGTAATTGGGTCCGGAGATAAGCGGGCGAGGGCTTTCGCAGGGAGGGCGACGAGGGCGCAGCGATAGAGGGGAGGGAGTGGGAGGGAGATGGCATCAGGGAGCTTCTGGACATGACTGCCGACCGAGGGGATCGGCCGGAGGATCATCCGGAGGTTCCTCGTCGTCGCGAGGTCCTTGAGTGGTCCCTGAGCGATCTTCGAGCCCGTCGAAGTCGTCGTAGCCGAACTCCGTCGAAGTCTCTCCAGTCGCCGGCCGATTTCGACGAGGCCTCGGCTCCAAACTCCGGGCTCTCAAGCGCCAAATCCCTCTGTCCCTCCTGTCCGTCCTCCACCGGCTTCTCCGACTCCTCCTCCCGCTCCTCCTCCCACACTTCGTCGTCTTCTCCAACCGCCTTCCCGGCTCCACTCGAGCGGCTCTTGGAACGGAGCCAGCGAGACTCGACCGCGTCCTCGTCCTGGTCCCCACTCGTCCTCGTCCTCCGGCTCGTCCTCACTCGCCTCGTCTCGGGCCGCGACCTGCAGTCGCCGGAGTCGCTGCTCCAGCTGGCACCGGGACCACGGCCAACGACTCCTCACCTCCGGCCACGCCTCCGTCGTCGCCGCCACCGCCCCGCCCCTGGCGACATTTATGATCGTGTTATCGCCGTTGTCAGCCGTCGCAGCGGGAGGAGCCGAAATTATTCGCAGTCCTCGACCTCGTCGTCGTCGTCGAAAGTTTTAATCCTTCGTGTTCGAGGTCCTGTAACCCGATTCACATGCGTTTAGTTCTGACATCCTTCCATGGCCCTCCTGCCCTCTCCCTCTCCCTCTCCTCCACTCTCACTTTCTTTCTCTGGATTTGCTCGCCTTGTCCTCGACCCCTGGGGCGCTTGGAAAAAGTCGGCGAAATTCCGTCGTGCCTTGTCTGACAATTGTCGAAATTCTACGTCTCCTTCTCCTTCTCCTATCCTTGAACTTTGCCGCCTCCCTCTCCTCTCCTGCTGGCTCGCTCTCGTCGCTCGTCGCGCCTTCTCGAGCTCGCTTTTCTTTCCTCCGTTCGGTTTTCCTTCCAGGTCTGATTTTTCAATCGATTACCTTTGATGAATCGGAATTTATTTTTGTCACTTTCATTGAACAACATTGAACTTCTGATTCTTAAAGTATGCTTCCAATCTCTCTCTCTCTCTCTCTCTCACGCCCTCTTCCAACTCCCCCCTAACCGCAACCTCCGCCCTCGCTGGCTCGCTCTAGCTTTCAGTGCGCTCTCAGGTTCCGGTCGCGGCGCCCGGTGCGACAACAACAGCCATTACCGAAATTAAAAATTATACTACAACAACAACAACAACAACAACAACCACAACAACAACAACAACAACAACCACAACAACAGCAGCAAATATTGCTCTGCTCCATTTTTGCTCAACACTCGAAATCCGCTATGTAAATCACTCCAGGCCAGCAGCAACAACAACAATAACAACGACAGCAGCAACAACAATTAGAGCAAGAGCAGTTGGAACTAAATACTTGTTGTTGTTGTTGTTGTTGTTGTTATACCTGTGTCATTCCAGTTTTACTTTTCTGTTGTTGTGGTCGCTGTTGCTGTTGTCGCTGTTGTTGTTGGTGTTCGAGTTGTTGTTGTTGCTGTTGCTGTAGCTTCCGCCGCTGTCGCTGCATTCGCGAAATGTAACCAAATTTAAAGGATAACAGCAGGAGCAGCTCGGCGGGCGAGCGATTAAAATCCCAGCTTGGGATCCTCCATTTCTGCAATGTTGTTGTTGTGGCTTTTTCGCCGCTGCAGCGGGTGCAGCGCGCGATTAGCGCGAGTCGAGGCGGCGGTCGGGGTCCGGGCGAGTGTTTGGGGGGTCGGGGTCCTGGCGGTCCCCGCGCCTCGTCCTCAGGTCCTCGTCGCGCATCGCAAATGGCGAGAAATTAGCACCGCGTTCGCTGTCGCTGGCGCTGGCGACGCACGAGGGCTTTAATTAAAAGAAGGGATTTCATATTTTTGGCTCGATTTCCCGCATTCCGGCAATTTTTATTACAGTGCTTTTTTCTAAGCATGTCTGCCTTTTTGGCTCTTTTGCGCAACCTCCATTGCTTTTTATCACCATCCAGACTTCGTGCTTTTTCGCCCTCTTTAATTGGCAACAATAAAACGCAGTGAAATTAGATAAAATAAGATAAAGCAAAGGACAAAAATAAAATAAAAAATAAAAAATATAAAAAAGTCTTTTTGTAATTGGAAATTAATTTCCAAACGGACTTGACTGCATTCGTTCAAATTTTCTCATTGTTTTCTGCACGATTTCTTAACACCTTTTTATTTTATTTGATTTTGTGTTTTTTATATTATGTTGATATAAAATTGCGGATTATGTTTATGAAATTTATTGTGAGAATTTATGGAAATTTAGAGATTTTGAAATGATATTATTTTATGCTGAATTCAATAGTATTTTTCAACAATATAATGAGTATATATTTTTGCAGTAACTATTTGTTTCATATATGTTTTGGTAATATATTTTTGTATATTTTTTTCCTATATTTTTTTTCGTATATATTTCTTCAATATATGGTTTTAATACATATATTTTTTATATTTTCATTTTCTGGAAGCACCTGCAGTGAGAGGTTTAAAATTTCCTCCCGCACCACTTGAACCGCTTCGGTGTCCTGATAAATATATAATTTCGCAATATTTCCAGAGCATTCAATCGCTCGTCGTCGCCTCTACCCCCGCCCCCGTCCCCGCCCCAATTGGGGGCGCCGGGGTGGGGGCCCTCGTCTAACATTCCTAATGCTTTCAGCGGCTTCGAGCCATCGTCGATCAGGAGGGTCAGGAGGGAGTTGGCACGAGTCAAGTGGTCGGGTCGAGTCGAGTCGAGGAAGGGTCGACGTAGGGGGCGAAGAGGGCGTGGAGGAAGGGGTTGAGGAGACGTCAAGTCGTGGTCACAGAAGGGCCGGAGAGGCGCCGTCGAAAATGTCGGACTCGTGACGGACTCGCCGAATGAGTCGAGGGAGGCGTCGAGGCGAGGTCGGCACCGGGGCCGCGGAGCGAGTTGAAGACGTCCTGGAGCCGCCTCTTGGTGTTCCCAATATGTAAATGCGCAAGTGCCTGGCTGCGGCTCCCGGCGCCCTCGGACGACGAACAAATGCGCGGTGGGCCAAACTTTGCGAGCTGCTGCAGCGGATTCCGCCAGCCGCAGGCCGCCTCTCGAGCCACGGAGCGACCCGGGGCCTCCGCCCCTGACGGCGTCCTGCAGGACATGCAGAAGGCAGGCGGCGGCGTCTCGGGGCCCTTGTTCGACTGCAGCAGCAGCAGCAATCAAAAAGTCATCAAATATGCATTTTACGCTATAGTCGTCGTCCTCGCCGTGTCCTCGTCTTCATCGTCTTCGGCTTCACCTTCTCGCCCCGGTCGTCATTGGCGACTGCGACGTCAGGGGGGCCAAGGGGGACCGGGTCGTTGGCAACTCCTTGGAAGTGAGCCCCGAGGACTCATTGCGATTTCATGAATTCCAACTTTCGATAAGAAAGTGTCTCGAGTCGAGTCGAGTCGAGTCGAAGTCCCTGACACCGCGGCCTGATGCAATAAAATCCCCCACCTCCTCCCCCTCGCACTGCATCGCCGGAATTCGCATCAAAGTTTCATAAGGATGCGGATGCGGATCCGGATCCGGACGCGGATCCGTTCGACGCCGCGATAAGGATTCGAACCGTCAGTCAATTATTCGCCAAGTGCAGAAGCGTGCATGGAGGGAGCGACGGTGGAGGGAGGACGGAGGGCGACTGGGCCGAAGGGCGTGGCGGGGGCTGGGGCGGCTGCTCGCCGGCGTAATAAATTAAAGGTGAATTCCCCGAATCCCATCCGTCTCCATCACGTCGATTCGTGCTTAGTTCGTCGTCCTCGCCAGCGTCCTCGCCTCGGGCCGTCCGTCCGTCCGCCTGTCCGTCTCGCTCAGAGTCGCGCTGTCTGTCAGGCCGTCCGCCTGTCTGGCGACTTCTGCCGGCTCGAGGAGTCTCAGACGAAGCCGAAGCTCGGCGGCTCAGGTTTCGGGTTTCGCCTGTCAGGCGTTTTTGCTGCACTTGTTCGGTGTTGTTTTTGGCTTGGTTGTTGTTGTTGTTGTCCTCCTTGTTGTTGTTGTTGCTATTTGGTTTTTGCCCCCATCGCTTCCTTCTCGCTCGTCTGCCCTCCGTCCTTTTTGTCGGCTTCTGGTCCTCGATTCGTTTCGGTTCGGTTCCTGTTTTTGTCGTCTCCTCGTCTGCTCCTGCAACATGTTCTTGTTGTTGTTGCTGTTTTTTCGGTCTCCCTTTTTCGTCGTCACCGTCGTGCTGCTTCTTCTGCTTCTCGCCGTCCACTCCTCCACCTTTGTGTCCTTCACCACTCCGTGCTTATCGCGTCTCCTTTGCCTGGACTCCTCGGCGACTCCTTCTGGGCACCTACTCGTGGAGCTGGTTCTCCTTCACGGACACACACACGAAACCCCCCAACACACACACACACACACACACACATCCGTTCGAATGCATACAAGTGCGAAATGTTTCGGGGATTTCGGGCGAGCCCCAGGAACACGTGGTTTCTCTGGAGGCGGCGGACGGGCGTCGTGGCCTTTGCAGGGTCTTCGCCGACTTGACGAAACTTGACGAGGCTTGACGAAACTCCCCGAGAGTTCCCGAAACCCAACCCGTCTCCGGAGGTCGTCGAAAAACCCTCAGATTCGCCCTCGGACGCGGTTTCGATCGCGAATCGAGGAAGAATTTCTTTCAATAATCAAACCAAACCTTCTTATTTTACTTGTCATGTTAATAATCATTATATCAGAATTTACTGTTGTTATTTTTGTCATCATTGTCATCTCATAATTGACTTCATCATCATCTGATGTCCATGGTCCGCTCGACCGGTCCGGCCCCAACCCGACGAAGCGCTCGAGGACCTGCCCTGCCTCCTCCGCCCCAGGCCAAGTCCGCCGGCGAATGTGGAAAAACTCCGGGCGAAGTCTTTCGGAATTTCTCGGAGATTCGGGCGGAGCGAAGCAAAGCGAAAAATCGGGAAGCATCAGACAGGAGTCGCTGCGAACCCGGCCCGACCCCCGGCCTGGCTCAGACAGGTTGTCACAGCGGGCGCCACGCCCCGCCCGCCCCTGTCGCCCACTTTTATTATTCATTTCAACTTTCGCCTCGTCTCGCCTCGCGGCCGCAGCCGGCGGCGGCGGCGGGTTTGGGGGCGGAAAGAAACGAGATGATAAAATTATATTAAAGCAGAAAAGTCGCGACAACAGCAACAGCAGGCAGAGCCCCGGCCTCCGAGGGCTCCACGAAGCGGAGCGAGCGGGGGGAGTCGGAGCTCACCGGAAACAGGATACAGGATATACGGCATTAAATGAGGCGGCAAAACTTGTGCATCTGCTGCTCCAGCCCCGGCCCCAGCCACGGCCCCGGCTCCTGCCCCGAAGACCCGTCGTGTCTCGCTCGGCGTCTTCATCTGGGTCCCGTCTCGCTCTCGCGCCGTCCCCTCCTCGTCCCGTTTTATTGTTTTCCGCGGCAAGTTTCGGTTGCAGTCGACGCCCTCGTCCTCGCCCCGGCCGCCCCGTCAGCAACAATAAGTTGCACAAGTTCTCAAACTTCTTCTCCAGCCCGCGGAAGAGGGAGGGGAATTCGGCGAAACAATGGAATCGTCGCATCCGGAATCCTCCATTCGAACTGCGGGGCTTCGCGCTGCGAGGGCGGGAGCGGGAGCGGCAGCGGGCGGGAGCGAGATGGCAATAGCCAAGCTCACACCTTGGTCTTTTACCTGTTTCGGCTGCTGCTGTTGCCGTCGTGTTGCTCGTTGTTGTTTGTTGCTGTTTTCTGTTTGAGCCTTTGCTGCTGCTGCCGCTGCTGTTTGCCATTGTGGCATGAAAAACTAATTTCGAGCCATAAACGTTTTTCATTTCGGCCTCGCGACTTCGCCGTGGCCGGGCCAAGTTTCGCAGCGAAATAATTGAGTTGGAAAATTATGATGACAAAAATGTTGCCGGACTTTTCCGTGATCTGCGCGCGCGGCACAGCGAGGGCGGAGCGCAGGAGGGCCGAAGGACGTGGTCGAGGACGAGGTCTTCGTAATAGATTTCCGATTCCATTCGATTCGACTCCTGTCGCCGGTCCACTGATTCCCCGACTCTCCGCTCGCCGTCGCTCTTCATCAATTTGCGCCTTCCCTCTTCATTAGCTCGGGCCTTCGGTCGCTCGCGGCCCGCCGGCGCCTCCGCTCCACCTCCGTCTCCTCCTCAACCTCTCCTGTTCGACCTCAGACCCTCTCCACCCCCTTGGTCGTTGGCCCTCGCCCCCCCTCTCTGTGCGCTTCGCTCCTCCTGCCCTCGGGCTCGTCATCGGATCCTCCTCGGCGGCCCCACGTGTCGACTTCGCCCCGCAGGCCCAATCGATTCGCCCGACGCACGGCCTGCGCTCGGGTCGCCTCCAGACTCGCTTCCAGAGGCCTCGCGGTCGCCTCCACCCGGACTGCCTAGACTGACGTGTCGCAAGTCGCCTCCTTTGACGCCCCGCCTGTCGCTCCTCTTGACGCCTCGTCTGTCGTCCCTTCAGACGCCTCGTCTGTCGTCCCTTCAGACGCCTCGTTTGTCGTCCCTCCAGACGTCCTCCAGACGCCCCTCCAGACTCCTCACCAGACCTTGCGTCAGACGCGGTTCCTCCACCGTCCTGGCTTCGTGTCATTTGCCGCATTTCAATGCATTCGCCACACGCCGATAAGAAGAAGAAGAACCAGCGACACAACACGATCGTGGATTTGAAAGTGGGAAACAGGGAAGCGAACCGGAGGAGGAAAAGGAGGGGAGGAGGAGAAGGAGTGGAGGAGCAGGGGCTGAAGAGGAGGAAACGTGAGGAGAAGGAGTTGAAGAGCAGGAGGCGGAGGAGCAGCAGCTGAGACGATGGCGAAGCGGAGGAAGAACAGCAACACAGCAGACAGACAACAGCAGCAGCAACACCAACAACAGCACTGACAACAACAACAACAACAACAGCTCGGAGACGATCAACGGTGGCAGCAACTGACGCTAAAAATACTTTCGAACAAACAAATTTGAACATTCTTGCAAGAGTTGTCGAGGGAGTCTGCGGGCCGGGAGTGAGGGGAGGGTGGGGTCGGCGTTTGGGGGTTAGAGTGGGGGGGTTTTGGGGCATCTTGGGTGGAGTCGCCGAGACGACCGACGGCAGAGGCAGCGCCAGGGGCCGAGGCAGACGCGACACACGAGGCCAGATGCAGGCGATGCAGACGCGGCTCGTCTCGACCATGGGAGGGAGGCGAAGTCGAAGAAGCTGAGGAAGTCGAAGACGACGACGACGAAGAGGAAGAGGAAGAGGAAGATAAACACAACACCGGCCGAAGGAGATCCTGAGTCGTCGGAGGAGGAGGAGAAAAGAACAAGCTCGAGGTGGGCGCAAAAAAGGTCTAGCGAAAATGCTCGAGCAACATTCGGAACTAAGACAAGACCCGATGCTTGGAGAGAGCGAAGAGGGGGAGAGAGAGACGGAGACGTAGAGAGGGCGGATGGAGGGAAAGAGGCAGTTGCGGGAAGGGAGAGAGATGGGAAGGAGCTCAGCCTGTTTTCGGCACGCGGCAGTGGCCGAGCGAGCGAAAAAAGTCGTCCGTCGGAGGCAGCGAGGGAACGAGGAATGGGGAGACGTGATGGAAGGAACAACAAGGAAGGGGAAGAGAACGAGATGGAACGAAATGTAGGCGAGGAGCTGGGAATGTAGGGGAAGGATGTGGCATGAGGTGGAATCGAAAGGGAATGGAATGCGAGCCAAGGGAAGGACAGAGAAGGGCGAGACAGGCCGGGAGCCAAAGGAAAGCGAACGAAAGGCAGCGGTGGGAGAAACTGAAATGGCAGGAAAGGAACCGAAATGAAGCAGAATCAACGAGGGCCCCCTCCGCTTGTTTTCCTCCCAGTCCGCCTCCACCCCCACCTTCGTCAGCGGCTTCGCCTCCCGCTCCTCGCTGGCCTTTTCATGGTTCTCGAGGCGCCGACGGTCGTCGGTGGGCGTTGCGTGTCCTCGCCGGCAATGAATGTCCTGCCGAAGGACTCTGAGGAGATTTATGGACCGCCGTCGTCGTGGCCGTCGTCGAGGGACGGCGTGAAAAATGATCAGTCGACAGTGGCGAAAGAGAGGAACGCACTCTGTCGCCCTCTCGCTCGCTCGCTCGCTCTGGAGTCGATGGAGTCGAACTGTTGGGAGTTTTTCCGAAATAACTTCCAACGAGGTCCTAGAAACCCTCCGGAACTCCTTGCGGGTTTTTGTGAAGACGTTTCCTGCTCGATTAATCGCCGATCGGCTCGTCCCCGTCACCTTGGGCTCCTCCGACCTCCTCCGGGCTCTTCCGACCCCTCGGGGTCCACCGAGTCCTTCGTGAGACCCCGCGAGGCCCCTCGAGACCCCTCCAGGCCCTCCTCCGACCTCACGAGGCCGTCGCCGACGCCGGCACCTGGTCAAATCAATTGGAGGCCTCGCTCCTGTCGCGCCCTCCCACCCTGTTGTTCGTCCGCGTCCCCCCGCCCCCCCTCTCTCCCCCTCTCCCTCGTTCTCTCCCCCCATTTCTCCCAACTCTCTTCTGCCTCCCCCCTCCCTCGATCGCCTGCCCCATGCGTCGTTTCGCTGACTTCCCAACATTTGGCCACACAACATGTCAGCGGCTGAGTGCGTGAGCGCGTGCCTGTGCGTGTGTGTGTGTGTGTGCGTTTGAGTGGTCGTATAGGCGAGTGTTCGAGTGGGCGCAGGAGGCACTTGTGGGTGTGTGTGTGTGTGAACCTACTTCATTCCATTCATTAAATTATAACGCATTCCATGCTAAACGTCGACATCAAGTGGCCGAGAGAGAGCGAGTGAGACAGATATAGAGAGAGAGAGAGAGAGAGAGCGAGCGAGCGAGCGAGCCTGTCGATTCACGTTCACTCTCAACCGACCCACACACGCACACGCACGCACACGCACACCCACACAGACGGCCGACGCTCCCGCCTGCATGCGAGATGAGATGCCTCGGGATTTTGAGTTCCCGAATTCAATTTCGGTCCCGATCCCGGTCCCGGTCCCGGTCCCGATGCCTGTGCGTGTCGACGTCGCTGACGTGGTGAGGTTGTGTTGGTGTGCGTGGGCGCCTCCATGTAAAAGTGAAATTGCGGCTCGCACCCAGCCACACACGCGCTCGCTTCCGCTCTTAATTATGTTGATTACTCTGAGAACGGATTCTTCAGCGCCCCAAAGTCGGCTCCGCCCGGTCCTCGTCGCTCCCCGCCACGGCTGGAACTTGTTGAGCCTCGACACCGACAGCGACACCGACATCGGTCTCGCCTTCGCCGTCGAGGGCTGTCGGAAATTCCTGGCCAATCGATGGCTTCGGGGATGTCCGCCCAGCGAGAGGCGGCCGAATCGATCGAAATCCATTCGCTGCAGCCCCCAGCCGCGATAGGGGGAAATTTGGCTCGGCAGCGGGAGGCGGGGGCAAGACGGGAGGGGACGAGAACGACGAGGAAGCCCGGAGGCTGGTGGAGAAGTCCAGGAAGAGGCGGGTGGCGAGGGCGACGCGGAAGACGAGGTGAAATCGAGGCAGACGAGGAAGCAGAGGAAGCGAATAAATCCAGGAAGATGAGGAAATGATTCGGTTTCAGGGAAATTTCTCTCGCTCTCGGAGCTGGATTGACTTGAAGCATCCTTTAAGGTGAAACTGAAGGAGCCTCAGCTCGAACAGAGGGAGGACCAAGTGGAGAATCAGAGCAGAACAAAATGGAGAACCGAATGAAGGACCGAATGAAGAACCGAATGAAGGACCGAATGAAGAACCGAATGGAGGACCAAAGGGAGGATCAGAGGGAGGACCAAAGAGAGGACTCTAGGTGGCCGAAAGTCTTGCCTCGTCTCGCCTCGTCTCGCCCGGCTCTGCTTTGAATTCTCTTCCAATTCAAGTCCCGGAACTCTCGGAAAAATCACGTCCGTCCAGGCTGATGCAACGGCTCTATTTTTGGGAAATTGGGCACAGTCAGAGCATCGGGAGGCGTGGGGGGAGTCGATGGGCGGTCTGCGATTATTCAACGATAACAAACTGTGTCAACGTTGAAAGGTGTTAATTATATTTGCATGCAGATTCATCATCGTCCTCATCAGGAGCAGCAACAGCTACAGCGACATCAGCATCCACAACAGCCAAAGCAACGACAACGGCAACGGCAACGGCAGCAAAAACAACATCAACAACGTCTCCTCTTCTCCTCGTCCTCACTCACTCCTCTCGATCCCTCGCTCCCTCGTCTTCTCCTCCTCCTCGCCTTCCCATCTTTCGTCAGCAGCGGCTCCGGCTCCGGCTCCACTCAACTGACCCTCGCCGTCCCCGTCTTCACCGACTCCGGCTCCGACTCCGGCTCCGGCTCGCTCTCCTTTGCATTTAATTAAAAGTCCCACCGCAGTGCAGCCGAGCTTCGGAGTTCGGGTTCTCGGAGTCGAGGGCGACGGCGACGGCGACGGCGACGGCGACGGCGAGCGAGTGCGGGGCGAGGGCGTGGGCGTCGAGGAGCCGAAGCCAAAATGCTGTGCAAATTGTGGCAAATTTGCATTTTTATTCCATTTCGCAGACTCCGACCAAGTCAAGACCGGTGCGGTCCAGTCGCAGATTCGGCTCGGGCTCGGTCTCAGCCTGGGGTGAAGATGTCGGTGCGTCCTCCTCAGGATCGCTCCATCTCCCTCCACCTACCTCAGTCTGGCCCCTGGGCCACCAATTGACGAAATCCCCGGGACCCGGGCGTATGCGTGACTTTAAATCCCAGCCACCGGCCACCGAGCTCGTTCATCAATCGCCGGTTGTCGCCTGTCGGCTGCCGGGGACGCGCCGTCGATTGCGCAACGAATTATGTCAGGCGGCGAGGGGCGAGGGGCGAGAGGGAGTGGGAGGGGGGGCGAGGGCGGGGCCGGTGAAAACGAAACGCGTCGAGCGTCCGAAAGTGGGCCGAGCTCGAAATGGTGCGGTGGATGGAAGCGAGGCATGCAACAACAATGCGGTAAGTGCAACATTGTGGAGCGACAGACACGAAAGCAACAATTGTGACAACAACAACAACAAAAACAACAACAACAACAACTAATGTGCTGCAATTAACGGCCGCTGCAAAGCGTGCTGCATGCGGCGAAAGCTCGACGTCAACATCGTCGTCGTCGTCGCTTTTGCTGCCCAAGAAAATTGTTTGCCTGCGTTGTTTGCTGCTAATGATGGTGATCGCAGTGCTTCGCAGTGGTTGTTGTTGCTGTTGTTGTAATTGCTGCGATTGTCGTTGTTGTTGTTGTTGTTGTTATTGTTTACGCTTGCTGTTTACGTTGCCGCCTCTTACGTCATGTTTAGCACCGCTGGAGGCGAAGCGGAAAAAAACTCAAAATGAAAACAGCGAGAGAGAAGGCGGGAAAATTACTAAGAAATACCAATAAGAAAATACCAATTAAAAAAATAGCCAATAAAAAAGCAACAAATAAAAAGTAACAAAAAGAAAATGTGAAGTATACAGAAAAAAATCAAAGTCAAATAAAGAATAAAGAGAAACCCAGCTAAAAGAAATGAAATCAATCGCCAACAGGTCAGGAGAGCGAGCGAATTCTGGCCAGAGCTCGAGCCAGGCTTCGACGAGCCCTGGCGCGATCGCGACCGGGCGGCAGGCGACGCGAGGTTGGGGAGACCAATCGAGACCTCTCCAGGATCGCCCGAAACATTTCCGTGGCCTCGTCGGCCGCCTTCGGGGCGAGTTTTCGCCATCGGTTCTCACGGGCTGGAGGCGCAAATTGTGAAAACGCACCTCGATCGGAAGTCGAGCATGAAATGTTTTATTTTTGATGTTTTTGTTTTTCTTCTCCGGCCCTCGTTCCGTCTCCTCCAGCACTGTCGACTCCGCCCCTTCCGGGAAAGTTTCGCGATTCCCACGGAGCTCCATTGCGAAGCCAGTTTCAGTGCAAATCGCGGAAAATAACGCCGAAGTTCGAACTCGAGCTCGGGCGCTTTTGTGGTCGCTGAACGTTTTCCGCAATTTTTCCACAACATGTTTTAACGACGGACAAACCAAAAGCAACCATAACGACGGCACCAACAACAACGAACGGCAACAACAACATTCACCAAAGCAACGCCATGATGAAAATATGAAAATGAAATAAAATCCAATTGTTGGAGAGAAAAGCGCGCTCATTTTCCATCGATCATGGCGGCGAAGGCTGTTGCTTTATTGATGGCCGGATGGCCGGATTGACAGCGGACGGAGGGACGCGAAGACAGACAGACAGGTGGACAGAGAGACAGACAGGCGGACAGTCAGCCGGAGCGACTGCGGTACTGATTGATTGATGGAGTTCAATATTTAATTAGTCTTCGTTAAAATGTGTTTAACTCGCTGATTGGCATCGGCGCAGCGATTGGCAACGGGCTCGGCCTGGCCAGATTTGGCATAGAGTTGCCAACTGCTTTCCCGCAGGTGACGCAACAACAACAACGACAACAACAAAACCGCCGCCAACGCGTTTTTAACCATCAATACAGCCAGGACAATAAATAATCGATGGACAAGTGACGGATTTTTCCATTTCGCCCGACCTCCGGCGATTTTCTATTTCGTAAGTTTTTTCCTTGAGTTTCGTTTCTTTCTTTACTTTTTTTTGGCGCAATTTCAAACAACAATTTTTTATTGCTTTACTTTTTTCGTTCTACTTCGTCGATTTTGCAATATTTTTTCCCTCATTCAAGTTGAGTTGCATTTGTCGATTAAATCGTTATCTTTTGTTATCTTCAACTCATTCTTGTCTATTGTTTTTCCCATTCATTGCTTGATTTTAATTTTTTATCTATCTTTTTAATTGTTTCTCGATCGTTTTCGTGGTCTTTTTATGTCAATTAGCCTTTGTTCTATTTAAATTGTTCACTGTCAAATTTTGCACATATCTTTTTGAAGAGAAAAATTTAATTTAAGGACGTGAATGTCTTTCAATAATAATACAACAATTCAGCAGATTTCTAAATTTTATACTGTTGAAATAGATTTTTTCCGAACTTATTTTAGTTTCTTCGCAATGGATTTCTCCGGAATAAATTTCGTGAAAAAGGAGAAAATAATGCTCATACTTACTACTTTCGCAAGCACGGGGCGCTGGGAGTTGGACGCACCTGCAACGAAGGAGAGAGAGAGAGAGAGAGAGATGTTAATAAGCCCTGGTTTAGTATTTGATGCGAAAAGCGCGAACCCAATAAACACGTCGACGGGAAGACGAGCGGCAGAAGTCGTTCGACGTCCCGCGTCCCGCGTCCCCGAAACCCGAGCGCGGTCTCGGTCCCCGCCGCCAAGCTCTGCGAGCCCAGGCGACTCTGGCGCACTCCGGTACTCGCACTCGAGGCCCCCGAATCCACCCACACCCCCTGGCGACGAAATCAATCACGCGATCCCGCCGCGAACCCCAGCCAAATGGTAATCGCTCCCATTACAATTGCTCAGCGCGGCTCAATGTCAGGCGACGTCCTCGTCTCGTCTCGTCGTCGTCTCCTCCTCAACCTCGCCCTCGTCGTCATCCTGGCTCCTCCCCTCCTCCCCTCGCTGAGGTTGTCTCCAGCATCTTCCGCTCGGCAAACATATCAAAGGATAATAAACTGCGGGGCGGCTGACGAGCACGTGACAACTACAACTACAACTACAGCTACAACTACTGCGGCGAGGGCAATAAAACGAAATCCGATTAGAAGTGAGCAGCACCAAGAGGGGGGAGCGAGTGAGGGAGACAGACATATGCTGGGGCATGAATCATCTGCCGCAAAAAGGATTGTCTCCTAATAATCCTGCAGCGACCGAGAAATGATTAAGCATCGGCTTCGGGCTTTGTCTGCGACTCCGTCTCGCCGAGTGACTCAAAGTCAAAAGTACACAGCTCAACACAGGCACACACACACAAACACACACACTCACTCCCATTCACATGTACTTGAGCCACTCACACACACTCGCCTCCGTCTCCGCCTTCGACTCTTGGCACGTTTATCACTCGCGCTCCAGTGTGAATTTCACTGCCAGGGAAATACAATTAAATCATAAATTTATTTGCTCGGCGACAGGGGAAACAACAACAACAACAACATCACACGCACACACTCGCACACGCCTACGAATGTGATGTGTGTTTGTGCGAGCGTGGGTCGTGAACTTCAAAAGGGATTTCGATTTAAAATTCCTCTGAGGCGGAAACCGTGATCTCTCGCAACTCAAGTCCCGACCTCGTCGTCCTTGTCGCCGTTGTCGTCCTTTGAGTGCGAGTGATGAAGGGTTAAGGGGCCTTGAGCAGGGGTCCTGGGCGACGGATGAGGACGAAGACGAGGACGAGGACGAGGTGAGCGGGCGAGCGAGCGAGGTTTATTTATGCAAGGCGGGCCATTGGAAGGGAATCTGTGGCAATCCTCGTCAATCACACGATTTCGGATTGAGTTTCCTCCTCCCGTCGTTGGTTTCAACGGCTTTAAGGAGAGGAGCAGTGGACGTGGATTCACTCGGTGGCTGATGAAGGGCAATAACTGGAATAAATTCACTTTTCCATTGCATCCCTGGGAGCGGAGTCCCGGCGGCGTCTCGAGAGCCTCCCAGTTGTCCTGGTCCTCTCATGGCTCTTTGTTTCTGTTCCACTGATCGATCGAATTTGCCTGTCCGATGGCCGGTGACTTGCCAAAGGCCGCCCCCACCTGTCGGCCCACGATGAAGCCCTGGCCGGAGGTCGATGCAACAATTCGCAGTCGTCGTTGATTCATCTGGTGCTCGTCCCTCCCGCCACCAGCTCCACCTCCACGGCGGCGGCGGCGACGACGGCATCCACTCACTCAGTCAATTTAACAACTTGGCCAATCTAATGCCATCTAATCAATTGCGAGAAAAATTCCAAAATCAAGCGGGGATCAACAGAAATTCCGAGAGGGACCGACAGACAGAGACACGGAGAGAGACCCACAGAGAGAGACCGAGTAAGTTCGAGGGCTCAGAGACCGATGGCCAAAGTCCAGAGCTCGACGCTGTGACGACGCGGGGATGGAGGAAGAGGGATGAGGGATGGGGGGTTGAGGAGAGGTCGATTAGGGAGCTCTTGGTCTGGGCAAAGCTGTCGTGCTGAGACCGATGCTGATGCCGTTGCTGCTGCTGCTCCTCCAACAACAACAACGTCGATGGAATATTACACAAGAAATGCTCGGAAGCTGCACAAAAATCCGGTTGCAACATTTCCCAGCACGAGGGCTGGACTCGTGGCCCGGGTCGACTGCGGACGGCGGCAGTGGGCGTCGTTGTGTGCACGAAGGATGCAAAGGACGAGCGCCTGGTCACTGCTGGACGCCGTGGGAGGCGCCGGGCCTGGGGCTGGAGCACAAGCAACAGAGTGCAGGCTGAGGACGGACGACCCTTGGAGCGTGCAGACCCTTGGCTGAGTAAACAAAGGCAACAGGAAGAGCGCGTACGGCAACAACGGCAACAACAAATGTGAGGCCAGCAACAAAGACAGGAAGGCAGAAAGACCAACACAGTAGTCGGGAGGGCAACAACAATAGTACGATCGCCAACAAAAACAGTAGTAACAAACAACAGCAAGAGCGACAAGAACAACAAGAACAACAACGTCACTACCAGAAACAGCCCAACAACATGAAATAAGATTTGCGGCATCAGGAATTTTTCACTTTTGCCAATTTCGCTGTTGAGTGCATCAAGAGAATGGCACAAGGACGAAGGACCGACGGGGGCGGCGAAGGCGAAATTGATACAAGGACCATCCATGGCAGCAACACAATGAACTCACAAAGCATCGGGGGCCCGTTGTTGTTGCTATTGTTGTTGTTGTTGTCTCACTGCTCAGCCCGCCCTGCTCCTCCTTGCCGAGGCGGACCGAGCTCGACAGACGGCAGCGTGGCGGGAAACGTTGCGACAAATAGGGAAATTTGTAACCAGGATGCGAAATTTCCCTCCGCGAATTATGACCAGAAATATGTAATTTCAACTTTTCGCGCTCCGTGGACGACGCGGAGACGACCAGGACGAAGACGAAGACGAAGACGGAGTCAAAGGCGGGACCAGGGGAACGAGTAGGGGGACGAGGACGAGGCTTTAATCGAAGCCTCGGATGAGCTTCCGCCGTGGCCCAGGGGGTTAAACTGCAGTTGGCCTCGGGAGAGGGGAGGTAGAGGAGGTAGGGGGGAGTTTCGGGCTTGCTTCAGGGGAGCCCGGCTTCTGTGCCTGGAGCTGCCCCGAGATTGAGCTCTTTATTCAGGACCCTTGAAGTTCTGCAAAAACTTATTCGGGAGTCGTCGCAGACGTTGCTGCTGTTGTTGCCATCGGCATCGTTGTTTAAGGCGTTGTTGTTGTAAGTGCTCTTGTTGTTGTGCTCTTGTTAGTGTTGTTGTTATTGGTGTTGTCATTGTTGTTGTTGTCATTGTTGCCGAGCGTATGACAAAAGCAGTTCCTCGCAAAATGGAAAGCGCATGTTGCGAAAGTTTTAAGCTTCAGACCGACCCAGACCCTTCGTCTGTAACTCGCTCTCGTGCTCTCTCTGTCTCACACACTCCCTCCCTCCCTCGCTCCCTCGCTCCCTCCCTCCCCCGCTCCCTCTTTCTTTCCTCTCTTCTGTCTCTTTCAGCCGCCCCAGTGCATCGAGACCCCCGCACACTGGCAACTGATGCTCATTTCCTTGTTATCCTTTGTGTCGGTCATAAACTTTTGCTCTCGAATGTGCGGCGGAGATTTAAATAAACTGCTCCACAATGGGCGACTGAGTCGAGCCCAGTCGGCCCCAGCCCTCGACCAGAGCCCGGCACGACCCGGGCCCAGGTCCGGAGCCGGCCTCGGAATCGCCGGCCGTCCACACACGACCTGACTAATTTGTACCAAAGTTGGGCACAAAGAGCACGGGCCGCCGCCAGGCAGGGGGGCCGGGGTGGGCAACGGCACCGGCCGGGCCGGGCCGGGCCGGGCGACACCGCCCCGGGCCGAGATGTGGCTGCAGAAGGTGCAACCAAACAAATGAAACGAACGACCGGGCGAACGAGCGACGCCGAGCTTCGAATTAACTTGGACTGGGGCTACAAAGGAAATTTATATTTTCATTTTTTCCCCTAAGCACGACACAGAACGGTAGCGAGAGGGAGAGGGAGAGGGAGGGATGTGTGCCCGGTGTGGCTGAGAGTGATGGCGACAATGGGAGCCGAGCGAATTCATGGCGGTATCGGAAGGTCTTCGAAAGCTGTGCAAAGTTCGACGAGAACAAGAGCGCAAAAAGCGAGAGGAAATAGGGAAATGGCAGGAACCACGACAGAAGGGAGGAAGAATGAGCATGAGAAGGAGAGGAGGGCGAGAGGAAGTGGAAATAAAACTGGTCTTAAGTGGATTCTGCCAGAAGAACAAAGGTGGATCGGGTCGGGAAACGAGAGGAAGAAAGGCCGAGTGGAACAAAGACTGCGAGCGAGGGAGAAGGACAGAGAGTGAGGGAGACGAGAAGTAGGTCACGAATTACGCAAGGACTAAATGCAAATATGTGGGTTTCTTTTCCCAGCACGAGCCTGAGACGGAGCCGAGCTCGAGGCATCCTGGCCGTTCGACCTTCGGCGGGTCTCTGAAATTCCCATTAGGGAATTCATTAACACGAGCAGCAATTAGTGAGGTGCCGTGGAGGGGAGGAGGGGAGGAACACGAGGAAGTGAGAGGCAAGACGAGGGCGAGATTGAAGGAGCAGCTCCGGACCATCTGGACTCCTTCGTTCTCGTCCCAGTCGCCATCCAATCTTGTTCGATATGAATTTCGGCTCGACCGCCGTAAACTTCCCGAGTTATGACCTGCCCATCAATTGGCCGACCGGTCCTTCGCCGTCCCTCCCTCTCTCTACAGGTTTCTCCCCCACCTGAAGGGTTGAAGCCCTCCTCGAAGGACCGGGATCGGGATCGGAATCGGGATCCGACTTCCGTAAAGTTGTGAAAATATGTGCTGTCGATGGTGAATTTTAAATCTCTGAGCAGCTCCACGGCTCACTTTCCGTCGCTCGACCACGCCATCTCCATCTCGTTCAGCGACTCAATCTCTCTTCCCTGTCCTGCCTCAATCTCCCACTCCTCAATCTCTCCTCCTCAATCTCTCACTCGCAATCTCTCCCTGCTTCGACACCTCGATCTCTCCTCTTCACCACTTCAAGCTCCCTCCCTAACTCCTCCCTCCTACTCCCACCTTTCCCTCGCCACCCCTTCTCCGTTGCCCCTCGCTCTCTCTCCGACACTCGTCTGGTTTGAAATTTGGCTGCCATTAGAAGACCCCGGGTCTGCAATTGGTCCGAAGCGAACGAAATTCTGCCGGGCAAATAAATTCAGCACGGAGCGCTAAATAAAAATCCTCCTCGGTCCTTTCCCTCCCCTTCCTCTTCCCTCATCGCTCCTTCGGTTCCTCCTCCCGCTCCTCCCGCCGACGTCCTCGCGAAACTTCAGCATAACCTTAAATTTCCTTGCATGTCTACTAAATTATTTATCTATTGATTCATTCCACTCCTGAGGAAAACACAAGCACGCCAACAGACCGACCGACGGACCGACCGACGAGGGGGCGCCAAGGAGTCGAGAAGAGAAAGGAAGGTTGCAGAAGGAAGGATGTGGGAAGATGAGGAGGAGGAGGAGGAGGCGAGAGAAGGAGCGAACGAGTGTCCGGCGCCCGATTTCTTGGTCCCGTGTCGGCTTCGGTTCATGGCTTCCAAGGATGTCGAGGCGGCGTCAGAGGAGGGCGAGGAGTCGCCAGAGCGACGGAGAAGGTGGAGGGGAACGAGTGGAGAAGGAGTACAAGGAGTAGCAGATGGAGTCGAAGGATGAGGAGAAGTCGGAGGCGAGCCGTTGTGCGGACGGGAAAATCGTTTGCAATCTTCTGATTTTCTGATTTTTCCACCGCACTCCGCCGTTCGCTGTGCTTTTTTCGACGACGGGTCCGAAACGAAACGAAACGGGATGAAACACGACGGTGGCGAGGAGCAGAAACAAGGATTCCATTTTGTCCTGTCTACAGGGTGTCAACGGTTGGAAGGACGTGGGTTTTTTATGGCCAAACCGGCGACAGGCGGCAGGCGACACGTGGAGCAGACACTGGACAGACTCTGGGGCCTCGACTGGGTTGGGCTGGACTGGACTGGGTTGGGCAGGATTGAGTTGGATTGTGCGCGGGTCTGATCTCGCCCGGGGTACGATTATGGAGCGATTGACCCCGGGGCCAGGTCGGCCGAGAGGCGAACGAATGCCGCAGCTGGCGGAGGTCAAGGGGTCCGTCGACTTCTGGTCGCGGTCAGGAGGCGAGGCCACAAAGGGAAGGAACTGTGAGAAGGACCAACGGAAAGGATCGAAAGAGGCCCCACAGAGAAGGAACTGCGAGAAGCACGAGGGGGAGGCACCAAAGAGAGGGACCAGCTGGCAGCTCCACCTGGCAGTGCCAAATTGGTGGCAGCCGAGGAGTGCATGAGATGAAATAATGGATTGTTCTGCCCAATCAGCAGCGAGTCCTGCTGCGGTGCGGGCCCACGAAGGAGGTCGCCTGGGTGTTGTTCGCGAGGACCACCCGCGACCGCAGACCGAGCCGCGCTCGAGCCGCGCTCGAGCCCTTTCAATCAGCCGCTGGAGAGTGAATCCTGCAGGGCCTCCAGGACCATGGGATGACGGCAACCAGGAGCACGAGGCGATGGCGACCAGGATCACAGGATGAAGACGAAGACGACCGGGACCACGAGGCGACGGCGATGAGGAACACGAAGTGATGGCGACCAGGACCACGAGACGACTCCGACTTCGTCTTCAAATTCACAACGACTCCGACGCCGACTCCGGCCCACCCCGTCTCGAAAGGTGGGCCGTCCAAGTAATTCTGCAGAACTCTAAGTGCTCCCCAAGGAACATAACTCTCGTGGCCGGGAAGGACGAGGGAAGGACGAGGGGAGGACGAGGAGGTGGAGACGGGGAAATTTGTGAGCGATGCTCAGACATTGACCGGAAGTCGGGAAGAGTTTCACGAATATGCACGTGTCGAGTTGAGGATTTGTGGCTGTGCATGTGCATGAGTGAGGCAATGGGCTGTGGGAGGGAGAAAGAGACAGAGAGAGGGAGAGAGCGAGAGCGAGAGAGAGCTGGGGGTGTGTGCGAGTGCCTGTTGGTACGAAACAATTGATTGCCAGTGAAATGAACCGAAATTAAGCAAACAAATTCAATTGAATTGCTCTCCAGAGAATCGCAATCGAACCGAGTCGAGCGAGGGTCGAGGAGCCCCAGACAGAGGGGAGGGAAAGAGAGAAGAAGACGGTGAGAGAGAGAGAGGGAGGGGGTCGGAGGTAGACATAGAGGTCGAGTTGGGGAGACGTGCAAATCTTTAACTTGCAAGATATAATTTTTCTTCTCGTTTCGGTCTCCGTGGAGGGCGAATCAAAGCGAAACTCATCGAATTAGAAAATGTTTGCTGTGCGAGGCGAGCCGGAGAGAGGGAGCAACGGGGAAGGAGACGGAGAAGGCGAGGGAGAAGGAGGAGAAGGAGACCAAGGCGAAGAGGCAGCCAGGCTGAAGACGGGGCCCTCGGGTAGCAGAGGCGGGGCCAGGAAGGACAGGAGGACTCCGAGAGTGGCGGGAGGACTTGGAAAGAGGCAGGAGGAAGGCCAAGGGGGGTGAGGAGGCGACGGTGAAGAAGGAAGAACGCTCGCTGAAGAAGCGGAGGAAAAACTCTCGATATCTGGGCCGTCGATAGGAGGACGAGGAAGTCAAACAAGCCCCGGGCCAAACCGCAGACAGACAATTGCCGCTGAAACTTTTGCCATCTTATGTGGAGAACTCGCTCCTCTCCCTCTCTCTCTCTCTCCTCCGTGCCTTTCGCGGGGCTCGCTTCGTGGCACCGGCCGCTTAATCGTCGCAAATAGCCCGTAGTTTGACTTCGCAAGCTCGAACTCGCCTCCGCCTCCGCCTCCTGCCTTATGCAAATGGAGTCCTTGGAATCGCGTGCCTTCCTTCCTCCTCCGTCTCCTCCTTCTCTTCTTCTTCCTCGGCCAACTCCGACCTTCCTGCCCTCCGACCCTCTGCCGTCCTTCCTTCCTTCCTTGGCTTCGACTGACTCCTGTCCGAACCACGATGCATTTTTCATTCACCACATCCACAGCCCGCTCCATGGCTCAAGCTCCAGCAGGCCGTCCCTTCCTTTCCATCTGCATTGCCGTCCCCTTCCACCTCTCTGTCACTGCCTCTGCCTCTGCCTCCCTCCCCATTTCCGTCATTCATTTTTAATCCAGCCACTCATTCATTCTTCAGTGGATTCGTTTATTAATCAAGTAATCTGAGTCTTCCTGCATCGGTCGTCCTCCAGCTCGACTCGTCATCTGCCCTGTCGCTCTCTGGCCCCCCTTCGCCCTCTCTCTGTCTCCTTGCTTCGGTGTCCTTCTCTCTCTTGGAGCGTTACCGATGGCTCTGTTTATTTAGTTATTTATTGGTTCATTAATATTCATCGTTTGACCTCTTAATCTTCCGATCGTTGTTTCGTTCGTTCCTTTGTTCTTTCCTTCCTTCGGTCCCTCTTCGTCATTCCTTCTCCTTCACTTATTTATTACTTCAATTTTCTCCTTGTCTATCAATGGGCGCAGGGAGTCGAAAACATCGCTCAGACTTTTCGCACACGATGTCAAGAATTTTAAAATATCACACATTTTTTAAGATTTCAATTTCAATAAATTTTATATTTATAGGTTTCAATATCCGAAAATAAGTTCGTATTTCCTTGACAAGCAAGTGGTTTTTATTTATTAATTCTCGGTTCATTTCACAAATGCATCGCTAATTTTTCTTTCTTCATTATTCTGCAACTTTTTTATTATATCGAAGGTAGGAAATTGTTTTCTCCCCGTGTTTTGATTTTGATTCACTTTTCTTCCCCATCCTTGGTGCTTTAATCACATTTCCCTGCACCCCAGACCACTCCTGGCACCCGATTCGGTCCTCGAGGCCCTCGTCCTTGAGTGCATTCCTCGACGTCTCTTCATTCGTCGTCTCATTCGCTCTAGTGCTATCTCATTCCGGCCGTCACTCGTTCCATGGCCGTCGATCGCTGGCCGCCCAGGTGCCTGGCGTTGGCCGGACCAGGAGCAGACGCAGGAGTCGGAGGTGGAGCCGGACCAGAATTCGGAGCCGGTGTCGGTGTCGGTGTCGATGGCGGAGCGTGTGCCTGAGTTAAAGAGGTCTGGAAATTTCCCTGGCTCGGACGAAACGCGCTCTCGCTTCCGACTCGACTCGACTGGGCTGAGCTGGGCTGGCATCAAAATTAAAACCGTTCAAATGCAACTGCAACAACAAGGACAACCACGATAACAACAACATCGACGACGATAACGACAACAACAACAACAACAAGATCGCCGACTGCGATAACAGCAAGAGCAGCAACAACAACAACAATTGCTGCGGCTGCAGGATGCCTTAACATGCAGGTGCCACACGCCCACTTGATCAACACGCGGCCGCCCACCGCTGCCTCCGTCCCACGCACACACACCCAGACGCACCGAATTCTTGGCGAAACTTCGCCGTCGAGCGGGCCCGAGCAGGAGCCGGGGAGGGGGCGGCGGGCGGCGGGCGGAGTCGAGGACGCCGGGCGGCTCCGGCACGTTTAACCCGGTTCACGTCATGTCAAACTGTGTGCACGGCGCACACACGTGCTCCGCCGACACCGGCTCCCCGAGCCGCCCCTCCTTCCCCGCCCCCGTCCCCGTTCCTGGCCTGCTCGGGCCGTGCCGGCTCCTGCAACATAATTAAATGCAGCCCGCCAGAAGCCCGACTTGTTTGGCGAAATTTGTTCCTCGAAATTTGTATGGGAAATTATTGCGCGAGCGAGAGCGAGCGACGGAGTGGGAGGCAAGAGGTGGGAGAGAGAGAGACGGAGATGGAGATGGAGAAGGAGCCCGGGGTGCGAGCGAGCGCTGAGTTTCGGGATAACGAGTCGGAATTTAATGGCGTACAAATTGCGCCGCCATTTAGTGCGCTAATCGAGACGCCGAACTGCATAACGAACGTGGGTGTGTGCGTGTGCAGGACCGCTCACCATTCACCGCTCTCTCTCTCCCTCCCTCCCTCTCCCTGGGTGGGCTCTCGACGGGGCGCCGGGGCTCCCAGCGAAGTCAGATCGAGTTCGGCGTGAGCGGCGACCGCTTTAAGGCTTCGTTCTTGTGGGGCGCACGAGCGGATCCGTCGATTAGGTGAAGTCCTTGCGGCTCTGGGTCCTCCGAGCAGCGAAGTCCTTCAACCACTGCAGTCCTTCGACTACTGGAGTCCTTGGAACACAAAAATCGCTCCTTAGTTGGACGAACTTCGCCCCACGATCTGCCGAAAGTCCGAAACTCGCACCCTAATCCCGTGTCAGCCGGCGGAGGTCCTCGCGAATCGAGTCCTTCGATCGGTCCCCAGCTCCCTCCGATCCGCAGCCTCCCAATCTCTACCTCTCTCTCTCTCGCTCCCGCGAACAAAAAACTTGGCCGAACTTAAAGCTGGCTTGCGATGAAATCTGGTGTCGGGTGGCCGAAGGAATTGAATTATTTTCGCTTTGAGCGAGAGTTTTTCTCCCCAGAGAGAGATGGGGAGAGAGAGAGAGCTTGAGATTTCAATTGATTGGCCCGGACGGGTGTCGGACATCGAGAGGGAGGGCGGGAGAGGGGGACCCAGAGGCCTCGACTGTCCACGCTGGGGGCGGGGCGGGTCGAAGCTCTTTGAAGTCGACTGAGACTGGGCCGAGATTGCGATGAGCTCTGGGTTGCTTCGCTTGACGTCTCCGCAGCATCGGAGGCGTCCGCGTCGCCCCTGGCGGCCTCCGATAACTGCATGCATTTATCGATTAAACACCTCGAGCTCGGCCACACGAAACTCCGGCGCCTCCAGCCGTCCTTCCCTCTCTCCCGCTTCCCCTCCTTCACTCGACGTCCTCCCCTCCGCCGCCGTCGCCCGGTCCCCGCCTCGGCGTCCTCGTCGGGCGTTGATAACGCATATCACTGGCCACATCCTCATCTGCATCAGCCTGTCCGCCACCCCACCCCTTCCCTTCCCCATCCTCTCCCCGACCCCTCCCCGATCCCTCCTCGTCCTCTCCTCGTCGCCTCGCCGGCCTTCGGAATGCGGACGGCAGCACGTGACGCATCGCATGTCAGTGGCGAACCTCCCGAGGCCCCGCCCCCGCCCGGCTCCGGCAGCACGTCTGGCGCCGCATCAAGACAGCGGTCTCCGGCTGCCCCTTCCGCCCCCATCGCCGCCCCCCTCTCGGCGTGTTTATTTGCGATACAGAGACCGGTGCGAGTTTCGAGGCGGAGTCGCAAAGTTTTCCTGGCGTCGGTCGGCGACGGCGACGCCGCCGTGTCTCCTGGGTCGAGGCAGGAGAGAGAGAGAGGGAGGGACGGGGAGATACGGGGCGGCAGAGGGGGCTGCGGGGGTTGGGCAGTGGACGAGCGGCGACTGGCGGCAAATGCAAAGTGGCGCCGCTCGCTGTGGAACAAAACCAGGAGCCGGGCGAGGGCGAGGGCCGGGAACCTGCGCTGTGACAACGGCCACGACGACTAGAACCACAACAACAACATCAACAACACAACAACAACAAGAAGAACAACTCGAAAACCAACAAAAACAACAGCGACTGGAGCGAGAGAGGGAGAGCGGGTGGCGAGAACGGCAAAGTGCAATAATAATAATTTTGGCTGTCGGTTGAGCGGAGCGGAAAGTTGCTTCCAAACATTTAAATTTATATCTTCCGATAAATACTGTGGAAGGCTCCAAATAACAGGACGTCGGTGACGGTGAGGGGGGCGTCGGCGGTCGAGGAGGTGGCGATGCAGGGCAGGCCGGATGTGGCAGGCAAATGCTTCCGGCGCCTACCTTCTGGTGAACTCGTGAGGACGGGAGGCCGAGGATGAGGAGGAGGAGGAGGAGGAGATGGGAAATTAGGAGGATGGGAGGATGAGGAGGAGGAGGATTTCCAGGTGTGTCCGCCGGCAGGACTCGGGTCGCGGCCTTCGCCGAACAACTTCTTCCGTAGAGAAGAGAACCGGAAAACTCCGCGAACCACAGGCCGAGGATGAGGCCGTGAAAGGCCCAGAGGGTCGCGAGGGACCCGCAGGCCCACAGGTCAGGGCCTGCGTCCCCTGCGTCGTGGGCGACTGGCGACGATGGACGACGGCTGTCATCGCTTCGGCAAACAAGCCGTCGTCATCATGGCTTCATCGCCAACATCACAGCATCATCGTCTCAGCATCGGCTGTTGGTTTTGATCACTTCCTTCCATCGCCGACCCCTGCCCTCTGGCCCCGGGCCCCTCGGACTCGCCCAGTGACTCGGCCGCCGGAGCCCGCCTTGATCAATTGCTGCGCTCGTTATTAGTGCGAAACATGAAAAATTATTTAATGCGAGAAAAATCACTTGCGATTTTCTCCTCGGCGCGCTGCAACGATGGCGAGGGGCGAGCAGGAGGGCGCGAGGCGGGGGCTGCGGACTGCAGGGTGCCCGAGACGACGACGACATAATAAAGCGTCCATTAATCTTCAAGCACGACTGATTTGTTTGGCCCTCGAGCTCGAGCTCGGGCTCTGGCTTGGGCTCCGCGCCGTCTGGCGCTCATCACGTCGCGCATCTTCGGGCGTCTGGCGAGGGAGGGCCAGGAAGAGAGGGGAGGGGCGTCGTTGAATTGCGCACTGGCCAAAATACTCAAAAAGCCATCATCGTCACGCCATCCTCGCCCGCTCCGGCGCTCCGGCCCGAGCGATCCGCAGCCCCTCCTGCCCTCGTCGGCGCCGTAATCTTTGGCGTCCGACCGAAATTATGGTTGTCGGTCGGTCGGTTGGACGACGGACGAACTGTGCGAGGCAAGACAAACAGACAGACGGACGACGGATGGACGGACGACGGATGGACGGACGACGGATGGACGGACGACGGATGGACGGATGGATGGAAGGACGGATGCGTTCATGCAATGTCGGCGCTGACGCTGATGAAGATGGAGATGGAGTGCAATGCTGGCAGCGTCCTCTCCCTCTCCCACGGCCCCTCTCGCTCGCACTCCCTCCTTAAGGGAAAGTGTTGCGTAAGCGTTGGGATTTCGCCAATCGACGCCGTCGTCGCCGTCGTCGCTGACGGGCTTGCGAAGTTGGCGCGAAAGTCTTTAATTCTGCATAACATTTAATTAAACGGAGGCGAACGGAGGCGGAGGAAGGAGCGAAGGAAGCCGTGAAGCGCTTCGCACCTCATCACAGCGCAGTGAAGGGGTTCAGCAACAGCTCGCCCAAGCGAGGGGTCGGCCTGGAGCCGGGTCCGAGACCGATTGACTCCGATCCCGATTGGCCGGTTGGCCCCGGTTAATTGAGTTTCCCGAGCGAAATCCCAGCCAGTTTCGCTTATTAATTTAACACAAACTTTGTCTATTCCCGAGCGAGCGACGGGTGACGCCGGACAACCGTCGATTGCGATTTTATCGAAGTCGCCGCCCTACATGATTTATTGCCGAAACGTTTCCAACCCTTGATCCCTTCTGGTCCCAACCCCAGCCCCCAGGCCCCAGGTCCCGTTGGGTCGACCCGTTTCGCTCGTCATTACGTCATTATTGCGACGCGTCGAAAGCACTCAAAAAAGTTCCCTCGACAAATTTGTGCAGCGCCGTCACGACGGGAGGGCGACGGACGGTCTGAGGAAAGGGTGCAGGACGGCGGGAGAGGGAGAGGGAGAGGGAGAGAAGGAGCTGGAGATGGAGGTGGGTGCGGAGGGGGAAGGGCGAATACGTGCTCGTAAAGTTAATCTCGGCCACTTGCGGAGATATTATGTCACGATTCGACTGAACTTTCGCCATTATTCATTGAGCTGCAGCCACAACGGCAACAAAGCGAGCAACAACCACAGCGTCTCTGGCCCTGCCAATGACAACAACATCGCTAGCAACAGCAACAGCGACAGCAACGACAATACTACCAATAGCAGCAACATTACCTACAGCAACTACAACAATCGGCGCTGCAGCTGGGCAGGCGACAAAGCACAGGATTCCGGGCCACGGCAACGACGATGACGACAACGACGACGACAATGACGATGACGATGTGGACGTGGACGTGGACGACGGGGAAATGATTATGAAAACTATGAAAAATCCCACTCAACAAAGTGTGAAAAATTGGGATCCAGCCAATTGGAAAATTTTCTTATTGACGATGGCGATGGCGTTAGCGATTGTGAAGGCGATTATGTTGAGGATTGTGATGGCGATTGTGCTGACGATAATGATGACTATTTGGATGACTGCGATGACGACTTCGATGACGACTCCGACGACGACTCCGACGTCGATTTCGATGAAGATTTCGAGGACTCTGACGACGATTTGAAGACAATTATGATGACGATTAGGACCACGACTATGGTGATGGTGAGGACGATGTTTGCATCGACAATTATGACGAAGCTCTTCGCAATCGAGTGCGCACGAAGCGAAGCGGTTTCCGGGACAGGGACCGGGACGTGGCCCGCGTCGCTTCCGGGACCTCGGCTCACTTGGCCGTAGTTTTGCTGCCTTTCCATGAATAATCGTTCCGCCGATTAGACTTCCTTCAATTGCCTTCATCGCCTCGCACCAGGCGATCGCATCGAATGGCGAGTCCTTTATGGGAACGCTCTCGAATCAACAGGGCTCAGGAGGCGAGTCGATGGGCCAGGAGTGGCCTTTGGTCGAGGCCAGGGCGGCGCCGGAAGGCTGTGAAAATGCCCGGTGTTAATTGGAGCAGATTTAGAGAAGGGCGATGCGCTTATCGAGCCGATGTCGGTGGCGAAGTCGAGGCTGAAGTCGACGGACGTCCCCGATTCCGTCGTCCTCGGCCTCGGCCTCGCCCTCGACTCCCTTCCGCTGGGCGCGCAAATTAAAAAGCGCTCGCCCTCCAACACACTCGCACGCCCACACAAACACTCGCACACACACACACACACACACACGCGGAAGAGCCTTATTGAATTTTCCATTTCATTAGGCTGCAAAAAACGCGACCCACCCTCGGCCTCCACCCCCGCTCCTCGGCCTGTGTTTATTTTATTTCGACCAGAAACGCTCCGCAAATTTTCACATTTCGCTCGTCGGCCCTCCGCATTTGCCTCCCCCCCCCCCCCCTGCCCATCCTCTCCTCTGCTCTCCACTCTTCTATTTCATTTCATTTCGTTTTATTTCATTTCATTCCGGCAAACACATGAAAAATTCCCGCAGATACATTCTGCAGGATGCAGGACCTGAACCCGGACCCGGAGCTGGAGCTGGGGCTGGGACGGGGGCAGAGGCTGGCGCTGAGGTTGGCGGCCTGGCCGGGAGGCCCGGGGTGGTTTCGGCGATGGCGTCCCGTCGAGCTCGCTTCAATCGCTTCCGGTTTTATTGCATTTTCGACGATTATGAGCGCGTTCGGGAGGATTTTTTTCGTCAATTTGTGTTTGTTTTTTTTTTTTTCAATTTTCCTTTTTTGCTCGCTTTGCTGCTGTCGAGCGGTCGGGTCGGAAAAAACATCCCGCCGGATCCTGAACTGCGCGATGAATAATTTAGTCGAAAATTTTAGGGGAATATGAGAGCCACGCACGCACACACACACCCACACACACACGCACAGACAGACACTCGTTGCTGCCGGTCCGACTCGCCACACACTCGGGCACGAAATTTATGGGTTGCCTCGCCGGCCATAAAACGGAGGCAGCAACAGTTGAGCGCTCGCTGGGGCCCAGCACGAGGGCGAGGGCGGGGACGCGCTCGAGGATTACGTTGCTTACCGCATTAGGCGTGGGCAACAAATTCAGCAACAACAACAACCGCGATTCGCGATCCGCCGCCCGACCTCGATTTTTCCAACTGTTTTTGGTCCCGCTCCAAAGGATCACGACGAAAGCGCGCGGATGACGCGAGACCACAGATTGCTTTCACTCAACTCAAGTCAGCTCAACTCGGCTGACGCCAGGACTCACGTCGAATCCGATTGGCTTCGACGATCGTCCTTTGACGAGCTGGGAGCGGCGGGTGGCCTAAAACGGGTGCAGCCGCCCTTGCGAGGAGCTCAAACCGGAGGACTTAGAGGAGGGACTGGCAGTGGAGGGGTCGAGGAGTCGAGCCGAAGCCTGTATTCCATGGCAGTTTCATTTATTTGACTGCTCAATTGAGTTCCCAGTTTAAAGAAAACCTCGGGCCCGGCCAACTTCCCTTCAAACCCAACTCAGATTTCCTTCCTTTCAGTCGAAGCTCCGAATTACTTCACCTACTTTAAAGCCATTTCGGTTCTGGCTTAGTTCCGGGCGGAAATTCGGCGTGGGCGGCTCGAGCGGCTTCGCCTACGGCCCGGCGAATCCCTAAACGGCGAATAACTTGCGAGTAAACCTTAAATTATGGGCCAAACTTTGCTCGGGAGCCTCGGGAGTTTTCCCTTTTTTCAGCCCCCCCCCCCCCTCTCTCACTCTATCTCTCTCTCCCCCCTCTCTCAATTTGCTCGACTCCTCCGATCGTGGTCGGAGTTTGGCCTTTTCCTATTTCTCTTCTCTCAGTTGAACTCGACTGAACATCGACGGAAAAAACTCGATCCTGTTGCTCCTTCGCTGGTGTTGTTGCTGTTGTTAGTGGTTGTTGTTGGTAGTTGATCCCGTTTTCCACATTGTTGTTGTTGTACTTGCAGTGCATTTGTTGTATTTGTGTCGTGTTTGCTCCACGACAAACAAATATTTATGATTTATGAGGCATCGATGTGGAAGAAATTTTCATTCGTTCCACGAGACCCTCGCGGTTCCTCCATGTGCTCGTGTGTACGCGTGAAAGTGACTGAGTGTGGAGTGTTTTTTCGAGTGCCCTTGCTGTTGTTGTTGTTGTTGTCGTCGTCGTCGTCGTCGTTGTTGTTATTGGCGTCGTTGAGTTTTTGCCTCGTTGGCCGGACGGAGTTTCCAGCCGCGAAAATCGACCGTTTTCCCAACGAAGCGCGCTTTTGGACCGCTCCATATTTTTTGTTATCCCTTCCGCTGTTGCTGTTGCTGTTGCTACCTCTGGCCATTGTCGTTCAATCTTGTAGTTGTCCGTGGTGGTCCTGTTGTTGTTGTTGTTGTTGTTGTTGTTGTAGTGGCGGTGTTGGGGTCAGCGGCGGCGGTTGATAAATGTCCTCGAGCTTGGCTGCAGTCACTTCCGCCGCCCAATATGTCGCAATAGTAAATTGATTTCGCCCAATTATTGTCGTAGAGTTTTCAAAAAACCGTCAGCAACCACAACAACAACAAAAGTTACTCGAATGATCCTTGACTTTATAAGGGGGATATTGGGATAATGAGTGGATTTGCGCGATGAAGGAAGGAAGGATGGGGGGGGCTCGAGGGAGGCCCTTGAGGTGAAGTTGCGAAAGGTCGTGAAAGCAACACGACTTAATTAAAACCACACCTCAGCCCTTCAACGAACCCTCTCAATTCGATCTCCCTCTCCTCCCCATTCCCTTCCCGCCGTTGCATCAACACAAGCACAAGGAGACGTTGGACCAACGCATGTCCTCAGGGTGGTCTCTCGAAGTGCGAGCAGGAGTCGAAGCGGGCTGAAAAAACAGAGGGAGAAGAGGCGATAAGAAGCAGGGGGAGGGCGGGGAGAGGTGTGGGAGGGAGGGCGCCGAGGTGAGCAAAAGCCGCAAGCACTATGCGCGCGATTAGCGCGATTTTCGATGGGGACGGCGACGGCGTTTGCGCTCCATTGATTTCTGCGATTTCGATCGCGATGGAGCGACGAGCGACGACAACAAGGGGCGCCTTATCGCGGTGATTTGGGTGGATTCCCGGAGTCGGTGAAGCGAAATTCGGACAATCTCAATCGGACTGAATTAAATATGTTGTGATTTTGATTTAGATTTTTATTTCCGTTGCTTTTTTATTTCATTTCCAAACACTGAATCGCAGGTCTTGAGGCTGGTCGCGAACCCCGGCCTAGAAGTTGTAGGACAGGCCGAACATGCCCTCGGGCCGGCCGCCGCCCCCTAAGTGCTGCTGGACGCTCCCGTAGGCCGAGAGGCTGGACCCGCCGTCCTTGCTGGCCCACAGCTCCTTCTCCACCTTGATCTGGCCCGAGTCCCCGAACTTGCTGCTGTGCTGGAAGCCGGCCGTCACTTTGCCGCCATCCGGCCGGGCCGTGGCGGCGGGCACGAGCGTGGCGACGACCGCCAGGGCGACGAGGACGACCAGGGCCGGTGACTTCGAAGGCATTTTCAGGAAGAGGAAGCTCAACTGAGTGCTGGACTGAGCGGTGAACCGAACGATGACTGAGCGATGAACGCTATGTTGAACTGCCTTCCGAAGCCGGGGCGTGCGGCTTTTATAGCGACGGCCGAGGGGCCGGAAAACCCCCACGACTTCGGAAGACCTCCGTTGCCTCTCGCCGGCATCGACAGAGTTGCGAAGTGCCGGCGAAGGAGGGGCGAAAAATCCCCGCAGAAAAATCCCTCGCTCGCGGGGACTTCGGCCGCGGATGCAGACGGAGGCGGCGGCAGAGCAAACAGAATCGACAACAGCCACCGACAACGACAGCTGCGAACCCGCAAATGGCACAATCGGCCCCGATAAGGCCGATTGCGAAAACCCTCGCCTCAAGAGGCGATCGAGCGAGCGAGCGAGGGGAAGAACACGAGGTGAATATTAACAATTGTCTCATTCGAGTTTCGGACGAGGGCAGACGACGGACCGCAGACGACGGCCGGGTGATTCATTTAACAATTTAATTAGCTTCGATTTTCGGCACTTTGCTGACGACCTGTCGAGGTTTTCCGAAGACCGTTGAGAGGCCGCCGGTCACGAACATCGGAACCCGGGTCCCTGGGCCTTGACGGGCGTCCCAAACTCAGGCGAACTCGCCACAAGCGGGGTCGACGGCTCGTGGGGGGCGGTGAAAAATCCCCGCAACTGGTCACCTCGGGAAGGGGGAGGGGTGTGGGAGTGGCAGCCATAACGGTGCATGGTCTGGTGCATTTCACAAATTCATCAAATATTTCGCGGCGGCCCGGACGCCGACAGACTCGACGCAGACCCAGTCGTGGACGGCGGCAGCAACACCGAGCCGACTCCGATGCCGACGCCGACGCCGATGCGACACCCCGCCGGCCACGCCTCCACCCCGGCCGCCCCTCGCTGACCGCATTTATTAACTTTTCGCACGTCCCGCATCAGGAGCCAGAGGAAAAAATAAAACATAAAACTTCCCGCCACCAGCCACCACACACGCACACACACACGCACACACGTGCAAATGTATATATTTCCGTTCGATTCCTCGGCGCTCCGCAATTATTGGTTGGAACAAAACGAAAAAACAGAAAAAGAAAATAAATTCGAAAAAGCTTCCACCGAAAACGGAGTCCAGGCTCGAGATCATAATGGCGGCGGCCGCAAACCCAGACACACACACGCACACACACACACACTCATAGATGAGCAGATAGATATGTATGAGTGTATGGAAGAGGGAGCATAATAGATATAGAGGAATAATAGAAAAATTACTCAGCTGTCAAATTTGTTATGCAGCAATGCAGAATCCATTTTACGCGCCTCAGACAGGCGGACCGGGCCAGGCCGGGCCGGCGGGGTGATCAAGAGGTGGGAGAGAGATAGAGAGAGAGAGGGTGAGGGGGAGTGAGAAGGTGAGAGGGAGACAGAGAGAGGCAGACGAACAGACCCTGCTTTCGACCATGGACTCGGAGTCGGTTCGCGACTTGACGGAGCTCGACGAGCGTCGAGATCCGTCGTGATGAATGCGATGGGGAGGCAGAGGAGGTGCAGACCACAACAACAGCGTGAACAACAACAATAACAACAGCTACAACAACAACAACAACAGCAAAGAGAACAACGAAATGGTGACCAACAACAAGCAGCGCACGAGCAACGCGACGAACGCGCCATTCGTAACAACATTTAAAATGAATTTTTCATCCACAGCCGGAGTCATGTCCCACATCCGCTTCCTGCGGCATCCTGCGCCAACCCCGTCCCCATCCCCGGCCCGCCCCCTCCTCCAGCGACGTCGCCGCCGACCTGACGCGACGTGACGCGACGCGACGCGACGTGCGCCGCGGTGGACGAACATCCTTGGCGGGCGCGTCAAATGTTGACGGCACGGACGACGCCGGCGATTTTTTGCCGGTCCTGGTCGGGCCGGGCCGCGCGCAATCATCGATGTATTCATCACTTTTTGCCACCGCCGCCCCGCCCACATTGTTTTCCACTTGGCCCAGCTCTCGCTCTCCCCCCGTCCGCCGCCCGCGCTCTCTCCGGTCTCGGTCTCCCCGTGGCTCGCTCGGTCCCCTCGGCCTCCCTCGGTCTTCCTGGCCCGTCCTCGGTCTCTCCCGGTCTCCCTTTCTCGCCCTCGGTCTCCCTCTCTCCCTCTCCGTCGCTCTCGGTCGCTCTTTCGCTTTCATTTGAATCCGAGTTTTTCGCGTTCGCGTTGTTTTTATTATTTTATGATTGGTTTTTATTGAAATTCACTCTGCGGTGGGCCGTCGGTCCATCGCGCGGGTCGCCCGCGGTGCGCTGGGGGGCGGCTGGGGGGACGGACGCGTCTCCACCGACGCGGATTACCGAACAACAGTTGACCATTCGAGTGTAAACAATTCATTTACGTCATTTATTCGAGGATTTGCTTGATGCGCGAATAACAAAGACGTGCACAGCGAGCGCGGGACAGGGACGGAAACAACAACAGCAACAGCCCCGGGCACGGCTCGGCGAACGAGTGGGAGTGGGCGAGGGTCAGGCAGAGCGAGTGGGCGGAGGTTGGGGCAAAAAAGAGTCGCTCGAAGCAGTGACAAATGCTCGAGGAAGCCAGATGAGTGACTGGAGGGACGGGGGAGGGCAGGAGGAGCGACGGGGAGGGCAGGAAGTGGGCAGGAGGGGCAGCGAGTGAACACATGCTTGATATGCAGTGCGATAAAATTTTAACCCTCGCCGTGGAGTCCGTCCGTCTGCCTGTGGGTCGGCCTGTGGGTCTGTCCGTCGGTCTGTGGGTCCGTCGGGCCGTCTGTGGGCGCATGTGTGAGTTTGGCTGATGGCTGCAGGGCTCGACGGTCGGTCGGTCGGTCGGCCGGCCGATGGCATCGCATCGGAAACGCACCAGATTCCGCTGCCATTCACGTTCACTCTGCGTGTCACTTTTAAGAGATTAAACTTTTAACAGACCCGTCCATCGGTCCATCGGTGCATTCAAAATTCACAGGATATTCACTTCCGATTGAGAGCTTCTCGCTCTGATTTCCGACTCGAGTGAAAATAGCTCCATATTTAGACTAGATTCGCCTGCCATGTCCTTGATATTTTCCTCGCCCACTCCTCCTCTCCCTCCTCCACTCGTCCGTGCTTACTTTATTTAATTTAGTGCACGTGAAATCGAAATCACTGTTGACAATAACTGTATGATGTTCGGAGAAATTGATTCAGCGCAGCCCGAGGTTCGCAGGGCAGAAATTGTTTGATTGAGATTCACAAACTTAATGCGTCTAAGACCATAATAACGTTGTTGCTGCCACGTTGTTTGCTCTGAGGTGACACCGCCCCCCCCCCCGCCTCCTCTCACCACTCCCCACTCCTCAATCCGTTCCTCGCTCAGTCCCGGTTCCTTCGGTCTCCCGACTCGTCCACATCCTTTCTCCCAATCGTCGCTTTCTCCCTCGTCCCTCCGGATGCTTCGACTTTAAACTGTGAACTTCATGCCCCCCATGCCCCTCTCTCTCTCTCTCTGTCTCTCCCTCTGGCTGTCTTTGTGTACCTCTCGTCCTGGCCGCGCTCTTCCCACACGTCGTTGTTGATTTTGACGCCTTCGACTGCCTCGACCCTGACGGCGACGACGATTTGTTATTGTATGCGTGATTCTTTGTTGAGGTTTATAATTCCCCATGTCCCCCCGGGTCCCCCAACACCCTCTGCCACCGCCGCCGTCTCCTGCTGTCTCGAGCGCTGCGTTCCTTGTCTCGTCCGTCCCTGGAGCGACATGTTGCACTGTCGTCGAACTCGAACCCGAGCCCGAAGTCGATGTCGACGTCGCCTGCGCCGGGCCCGTGGGGAGACATTAGCATGCGTGGGGGCCGCCGGGCATCGACGGCGGGCAGGGGCGAGGGTGGGCGGAGGGCAGTCGGGAGAGCATTGGAGAGGGTCGAAGGCGGCGTCGGCGTCGGCAGCGCTCGGTCCGTGTTAATCGTCGTATGCAAATTTTAAATGCAGATTGCAGCGCCCCCTCTCTCTCACTCTCTCCTCTCTCTCACTCGCTCACCCTGCCTCCTCGCTGCTGCTCTGCTCAATGAGAAGCAGCCCGAGCGGGCCGAGGCGTGGGCGTCGAGTGTCGACTGCTGCAAGGGGCACCGAGTGCGGCCGGCCCCGGCCCCGGCCTCGGGATGCGATATTTGCATCTGACATGTGATAGACTTGCACTCGTTTGACAGCCAGCCGCAGAGAGCGGGAGTGAGAGCGGGAGCGGGAGCGAGACAGAGCATGGACAGACAGAGCTCGGGACAGACGCCGGACGACAGCCGGCAGCCGGCAGACGTGTGAGGCTGACGTTTGATTAGGTTGCTTGTTCGGATGTTAATTTCGGCCGAGGGCACAACAAGACCAGGGGCCCAAATTAATATTCCACAGGTCTCGGACTCGACTCGACTCGAAGACTCTCGCCCCGAGTCGCGCTCGTTCTCTCCACCACCCTCTGACGAACATTGGAGGCCTCCCGGACCCCAACCCCGCCCCGGCCACAACCAGACGCCGCCCTCGGTCAAGCCGAGCCGCCCCCCTCGCCTCGCCTCGACTCGTCATCGTACCAAGCTCGAGCTTTCGCTTTGAAGAATCCCTGATCAATCGGTCGCTCACTTTCGCCCCTCTCTCGCGCTGCCCCTCGCTCCCTCCTGTCAAGGCTCATTAGCAGCTTTGGTCGCTCCCTCTGGCCCTCTGGCCCCTCGGCTTTCGGCACTCGGCAGCACCAGCCCTCGTCCTCGGCCCTCCTCCCTCGACCGGGAGTCGAGTGAGTGCAGTTGGCAACTCTTTGCTCTAGCTCGATAACTGATTTCTGATTTGCATCCAACCCGGCTCACAGTGTTTTTTATCCCTGTGTATGTGCGTGTGTGTGAGTGTGTGTGAGTGTGTGTGTGTGTGTGTTGGTGATGTAGTTGTATCAGGGCTTTGACTTTTCCTCATTCGGGAGGGCTTTAAGTAGGCTTCAGTTAAATGCAGCCTGAAATGCGGCAAAGCTGCTACTTTTGTCGACCCCCAACCCGCTCTACCCGCTCCAGCCCTACCCCCCCCCCCCTCACCCCCCGCGCTCTCCGCTGGCACTTCGTTTTTGCATCATCTGCCACTCGCTCGCTCGGTTCCCGGTTCTCCCTCCCGGCCTGTTTTCGGCTCCGCTCTCGTTCTAATTGCGAAGGCTTAAGTGGGAAATGGAAAAACTGCTGCGAGCTCACTTTTGTCGGCGGCTGACAAGAGGGGATGGAGAGGGGGTGGAGAGGGGATGGGAGGGCACTTGGCTGAGAGACTGGCCCAAATCCGAAGCCCACAAGTAGGTCGTGCGTTCGCCGAGCGATTCCGGGAGCGACCAACGACCCGTTCGGATGAGCCGGCGCTTCCTCCAAAGCCCGCGGTTCCTCCCAAGCCTTCAACATTCATCCACAAGGTATCGAATCGTGTCCCTTGTAATCAAGTCGCCCCAATCGTGGCGGCGACGTCACGAAGGAGAGGGAGCGGATCGTCCAAAGCAGCTAATCCGGAAGTGCCGGCCTCCTGGGCTCATGATGACGATGGCGACGATGGCGAATCAGGTGCATCAGCTGCCCGGGAAGCCGATGTCGACAGGCCTCCGAGTCGGGTGGACGCCGAAGACGGTGCCCGGCTCAGAGGTGCGGGGATTCCACATAATAAGAGGATTGCAAATCGATCAGAAGGACCTGCTTAGGGGCCGAATAATTTGGGGATCGGCGACAAAGCGCCTTAGAGCGGCCAGCGCTGACCCGACGGTGTGCTCTAGAATGTGTGCATGCAGCTGTCTGGGTGTGTGTGTGTGTGTGTCGTGGCTGTGTGTGTTTGTGGCCGTGTGTTGATGTGTTCGTGTGTCTCGGCGATGGTTGAAACAAAGTGTTTCTCGGAGCTGCCCTGGCTGGCAGAGTCGACGAGGACGAGGACGGGACGGGATCGAAGGCGACGAGTGGAGAAGGGAAGGGGCGGCCGGGGGCTGGGGTGACGAAGGGTGGAGGTGGGGGAGGGGGTTGCGGGCGAAGGAGACGAGAGAGTGGAAGCGAACAGAGAAATGCTTTCAAGTCCATTTATTTGAGGAAGGGATGAATCGCATCGCATCTTTTGGCTCGTTACGGAAGGAGGAGGCGAAAAAGCACGACGGCGACGGCGACGACGACTGAAACAACAGCACAAACTGAGAGGGGGGCGAGGGCAAGGGGTGGAGAGGGACGAGGGACGCGAGGGAGACGTGGACAATCCAGCGCTTGGCATTTGCTGCACGCACCGCTCGCCACGTACGTGCGTCGCAGCGCGATCGCGGGGATTTTTTAATTTCAAAGCAACTGCAGAAGGATTTCTTCTGCGAGAGGACAACAACAACGACGACGACAACAACAACACTGACTACAACAACAACAACAGCAATTCGAGGGGTGGCAAGTGGCGATTTCGCTCCGTGCCTGTCTGGCATTTGTTGCCGTTGCTTCATTGATGTTGACGTCGTTGAAGCCGTTGTTGTTGAGGCTGCCGGTTTTGTTGTTGTTTTGTTGTTGTTGTTGTTGGTGCCACTGTTGTCTCGAGAATTTGACGCGCTCATCAGCGAAATTGAATAACGGCAGCCCATCCCCACCGCCATGCCCCGCCCCCTCGCCTCGGGGCCCGAGACAGCCGGCGTCCGTCCGCGTCTGTGGCCATGTGTGCGGCGAAATTTCTTGCCAGACAACGAGTCCTTCCACGCTGTCTGCATGCGAAAACCGTCCGACACGTCGACATCCGACCAACCCCCCACTCTGCAGGACACAAACAGGATAATAAGGACCTGCTGATGCCGCCTGCTGCGAGCTGACACGTGTTTTTTACGACTCCGCAGCCCGAGTCGAGACGAGACGGAGCGAGTGGAGTCGAGTCGAGTTGGGTCGAGTTGGGGCGAGTTGGGTCGAGTCGGGTTCGGCCGGGCGAACTCGTCCTCTCGTCCTGTTGCGCCCAGGGCGGCGCTTGGCGGCTGGCGTCTGTCGTCCGGCGTTTGGCGTTTGTCGACCGAGTTTGCAGTCGTTGCTTCGGTTGTTGTTGTTGTCGATGTCGTTTCTCCGTTGGGTCTTGTTGTTTTTGTTGTTTCTCTAGTTGTTGTTGTTGCTTCTCTTGTTGTTGTTGCTTCTCTTGTCGTTTCTCTGGTTGCTCTTGTGGTTCAAATTGTGTTCTTGCTGTTCAAATGTTCGTCTTTGTCGTTCAAATTGCCGTCTCTATTGTTGTTGTTGTTGTTGTAGTCTCTGCTGCTTCAGACGCAGCTCGCCATCTCTGTCTCGCCACTCCTGGCGTTCAGGAGTCCTGCGAGCACCGAGCGATGGCGACGCCGACGATCGACTGGGTGAAAAGTCCTGCAATTCCTGCAAGAGTTGGCGACGAGGAGGAGCGGCCGAGGCGTCGACGCCCCCTTCAGAGCCCACCAGCGACCTGTTGACTCGACCTGAGCCGCGACCGACCGATAGGAGTTTTTTCGCCACCGCCGACGCCTCCTTCGTTGTTGTTGTCGCCGACGTCAACGCTGATGAAATCCAATTGAATTCGAATCTGACTGCGATTCTCATTACGCGGAACACACACTCACACCTCTCCGACCCCTCCGCCCCGCCTCCTTCACCGCCAGGACGTCGCCGCGCATTACGTCGCCAATTGATGGCCTGAAGCAGCGACTAATGCCACCGACATCGACGTCATCGTCATCGTCGTCAACGCCATCGTCGTCATCGCCATCGTCGTCATCGCCATCGTCGCCGCCTCATGAAGCCATCGACTGGCGTCCGTCGACGGTCGCTGGTCGTTGGTCGCTGGTCGTGCGTCGCCCGCTGTCGGTCGTCGGCCGTCCCTCGTGCGCCCTCGTGCGGCGTCGTGTCGTGTCCCGTCCTGTCGCCTCGCTGTAAAACGCACTCGTGCATGCAGGGAAGTCAATTAAGCGTATTAAGTGAATGTCGCTGCCGACCGAGTGGCCGCGCCGCCGCCTGCTCGGGTCCTCGAACCCCCTCACGCTGCCAGCTCGGCGCCGCTCGAGACCAACCTCGGGACGAGGACGAGGTCCCTGTGCTGCCAGCCTGCGCCAGGATGCGCCGCGACGTGTCGAACGATCTGTTGGCGGCGACGGCGGCGACGACTCGATTTCGACTGTTTGTTGTTCCTGGTGTTGCAATTATTGTTGTCGTTGTGTTTGTCATTGTTGTTGCTGTGTTGGCGTTTGTTGTTGTAATTGTCGTCCCCCTGCTATTGTGGCGATGCTTTGCAAATTTACTTGTCGTTGCTGCTCGTGTTCCTGCTGTTGGCGGCGAAGCTGGAGCTGCCGGGCCGTCGATTGTGTGGCGGAAACGAGAGGGGGAGGGATCGAGAGCGAGAGAGAGACAGAGCTTGGTCACAGAGAGACAGAGAGAGGAGGCGAAAGTGGAAGCTCAGAGTGGGAATTGCGTTTGTAAACCAAAATGAAGAAACACAGTTGCAAGAAGTTGCAAATTTCATCACTTCACAATGTCACCAGAAAAAAATTGCATCAGTCCAAAATATCATGGGTCCAGAGTTCCTCTGAAAATTTCTGGAGTCCAAAAATCAACCCTCGAAAATTTCAACCCTCGCGACGTCGGCGACTGCGCGACGACCGAAGACGTTGTCATCGCCTCCGACTTCGACCTGGCAACGGCGGGTCGGGCTCTGGCTCTGACTCAGTCCGCTTGCTGTTGCGATCGAGTCCACCCAATACAGGTGCACCTGGCCTCGCTAAGGCCTCGAGCTGGCCCCAGAGCAATGGAGGAAAATAATTGACTAAACCGACATCTACGTAATGTTTGCACAGTCGCGGTCCAGGCCAGCTCCAGCTCCAGCACCCGCGCTCCCTCCTCTTTCGGCCCACCCCCTTCCCGCCCCACTCTCCCGGCAGACCGTGGCGAATCCGATCCGAGCCTTTCACTTTCGCCTCACGCCTCGCCAGGTCTCGCCTCGCTTCGAGTCGAGTCGAGTCGAGCCAAGTCGAGTCGCATCGAATCGGCTTGTAATTAAATCCGAGCCGCGTCCGCGTCAAAAGGGAGCAAATCAGTCATTGCAGTCACCGGAGCCGTCGGGGCTGCTGTTGCTGCTGCTGCTTCCTGCTGCAACGGAGTCGTCAGAGGCAGGAACAGAAACGGCTGGAGCAACGGCGACAAAACAGTGGCAAAAACCGCGATGTCCAGCAACGTAGACAACAGCAACAACAACAACGAAGACAACAACGAAAGCAACAGCAACAGTAACAATAACAGAAACAGCAACAACAACAGAAAAAGCAACAACAACGAAAGCAGCAGCAACAAAAACAACGAGATTCAAGAGTGAAAATCAACATCAAAAAAACCAACGAAGACGCCAACGAAACCAACACCAACAAGGACAACAACAACAAAGACAACAACACCAACAACAAGAGCAGCGGCAACAAGATCGAGACCAACAACAACTAGGACGACAACTGCGAAACCATCAGCAACTGCTGCCACCAGCCTCGGCCGCCGCAAGTGTTGGAACAAGTTTCGTCGGCCGCTGCCAAGACAGAGCTCTCGACGCGGAGACCCCAACCCCAACCCCAACCCCACCCCCGACCCCTGCTCCCCACCGCCCCTCCCTGAGCCGCTCCTGTCGCCATAAATCCGCTCCGCAAGTCGGAATTTGCAACTATTCCGATTAACTCGATCCGTTTGCAAATCGCCGCCGAATTGCGTAATTCGAGCTGTGTTTATCGAGAGTCGCCATAAAGTTGGCAACTCTAATTGCCTCGGACTCCGACCCCCGCCCCTCCTCACCCCCAGTGGTGCCTGGTGCCTGGTCCACTTCCGGGAAGCCCCAAAGTCGCCCGATCAGCGCTCGTCGTGGCTGCTGCGGCCTCGCCCAAGTCGATGCTTTCGTCGAAGAATCCGCTCCATCCTCTCTCCCTCCCCCTCACGCTCCTTCCCTCTCGCTCGCCTCTCATGCGCTTCACTCACTCCGGCTCACTTCATTTGCCGTCGTTATTGGCGCTCTCTGGCTCTGGCTCTGGCTCTGGCCCTGCCTCTGGTTGTCAATTGAATTTCAATGGCAAGGACTGGAAGGACAACAGCAACAGAAACAACAACAACGACAACAAGAACAGTGACAACAGGAACAACAACAAGAACAGGAGGAATAACAACAACAACAACAACAACTCCACCAGCCATAGACTTGAATATGGAAATTTATATCCTTCGCAGCAGCAGCAGCAGCAGAGCACAGCAGTGCGAAAGGGAGAGGGAGAGGGAGAACAAGAGACAGAGGGAGAGGGAGAACAAGAGACAGAGGGAGAGGGAGCGAGAGCGGGAGCATGAGGAGAAAGGGGGGGGGGGGAGGAAGACGTGGGACGATGGAAGGCTGAATGCATTGATAGAATAATGAATGTGATCCAACATAAGCTTATAAAACAGCATGAAATTTATACAACAATGCCAACAAATATAACAACAACAAGAACAACAACAACAACAACTATGACGATAACAACAACAACAACAACAATGATAATATTATCACCAACAATAACACAAACACACCGCCTCCGACACTCGCACACATGTAATTGGATTTGGACAATGAGTCGAGCGAGAACGAAATGGAGAAATCGAGGCGACGTGCATGTGAGTGAGACACTGTCTGTGTGAGTGAGACGGAGGACAGAAGAAGTATCTTCCTCGGGAGGGGGAGGGAGGTGCATTAAATTCAATAACGACCAAGTGGGGAGAGACGGAGGTCAACAAGGAGGCAGAGGATCGCATTTGTCGCTGGAGGAGCGAGGACTCGAGGAGATCCTTCGCCCCCTGTCGAGGCGCGCAGAAGGCGAATGAGGTGAACGGGAGAACCAGTCAGGCACACGCCGACTAATGAGGGGCTTCTCTGCAATCGATGGCGATGGCGATGTCGCTGTCGATGTCGCTGTCCAAGGCGAGTCATGTCGAGGCGAGAGAGACGGCCTCGAGCAATTACTGCAAGTTGTGGAAATTCCTCCAGACAACTTCTCCAGGTCGTGGCGGCTTCCCCCAGTTCCCATCGATTTCCCATTAGGTTGGGGTCAGCGATCGGCGTGTATTTCATTAATTTGATTAGTGGCCGCAATTGACGACGTCCACGTCCGCCTCACGGCAGTCGGGCTCTCGGGGCATCGGCCGGAAGCCCGCCAAGTGACGCGATCGGGACGAGTCCGGACTCCTCGACTTCCCGGCCTCCGCGACTCCCTGGCCTCCGAGTCCCGCCCCGCCCCAACCTCGAGTGCTCGCCTCGCAAACTCAATTTCCTGCCTAGATGTTTGTTATTTTACGGCTGTCTGTCCGCCCCCTGTCCGCGTTTTCGTAACGACGAATTCTGCGAGCGCGGCAGTTCGGGGCTTGGGGCCGCTGGCGGCGCAAACTTAATTAAAGAGCAGCCGTTAAAAGTCCTTTACATCATCGTCCTGTTGGCTGCCTTCTTTGTCACTGTCGTCATTCCGATAATTTCCGTCACGCAGCCGCCGGGTCGAGGCGGGTCGGGCCAGGCCTAGACACAAGCCTTCCACGGCATTAAATTTGTCAATTGTCAGTCACTGAAGGCGGGCTGAGGTCGAGCGGAGGCGGGCGGGACGCGGTGGCGGAGGACAAGGAACTGGAGCCGGAAGCCGTTGAAGTCGTCACTCAAGCCGCCTTCCGCTCCGTCTCCCACTCAAACGCACTCTCGCTCTCGCCTAGGTCTCGGCCTCGGTCTCGGTCTCGCCTTCGACTCTCCCGGCTTTCGCCTCTCTCTCCTGCCCCCCCTCGCTCTGCGCTGCCCCTCGCCGAGTGAGACGTCGGCTCGAGTCCCGGTCTGTCGGCAGTCATTAACTTCTGGTCGCAAACCCGTCCCCGGCAGGTTGCGTGGCGGCCCAGCGCCTCGGCCCAGTTCGAGCAGGGCCCGCCAGCCCCGAACCGCCGGTGGAGACCAGGGCGAGGCGGGGCCGGGAAGGTCGCGTGATGAATTTGGGACGCGCGTGTGCGGCGCAGAAGGACGAGGGAGCAGGGACGACGGGGGACGATGTTAACAATACGTTAAAAGTTTTGGCGCCAACATTAAATAAATCAGATAATAAAATGGCGGCAGTGTTTTTATAGCGTTTTTATTGTGCTCTCGCAGGGCTCCGAGTGCGGACAAGAGGAAGAAGAAGAAGAAGGAGGCGAACAGGCGCAAAGCCCCGAACGACAGGAGGCGGTGGCTGAGACAAAGGCGGAAGCAGGAAACGCGAGTACGGCGAAGAAATGGCCAGAAGGAAGAGCTTGGGGGAGGAATTGAGCGGGCGAGGGAAGGGGGGGGGGCGAGCAGGAGAGAGCACGGGACCGATGGAGAGCGGGGGAAAAGGGCGCGACGTGGGCCGCCTGGACGAAGGATGGCCTGAGGTGGCGACGACCTGCGACGACCAGCGTCGAGCACGAACCGAACAGAGCGAAAGCGTGCGAATCTCGATTCGCAGTCGGTCACCGGACACGCCCTCCCGACTCACGCCCCTCGCACCACCGTCGCTTCGTCCTCGAGCGAAAACTCTTTGTCTTCGTTTCATATTTTAATGATTTTCCACCTCGGAGTTTATTTCGGGACCTCTTCCGCTTCCTCAGCCCCCCCCTCACTTTCTCTTGTCGCCTCGTCTGCCCGCCGACGACGACCAGTCGCATTTTGCATTTGCGCCTTCTCGATTTCTGAGCTCTCGCTTCACATCCGGGGTGCTCGCGCCCGATCTCGAGTCGCGGACTGAAGCCAAACGCAGGAGGGGGCGAGGGCGGTGTCGATGATCATCGTCGCCATCATCATCGTCGTCGTCATAATCAGGATGACGACGGCCGGGCTCTCGACGCAATACGGCTTCCAATCGGCAGCGCCTCCGCCAACGCCTCCGGCCCGCCTGCCGCCCCTTGCCAGACTTTTATGGACCATTGATTTGCCAGCGAGCCGCCGAGTAATGAGTTCAATAAACTTCCAAGACACACACACGCCCACGAACATGAGCACACACAGCGAATTAGCATGTGTTTCCCAACACACACACACACACACAGAGGGAGGCGGGCCGGAGACACACACGAATAAAGCACTGGCTTGCATTCATAGAGCTTCTCGAACAAGGTACCAGAATCGATGCGAGCCACCGCCACCGGCTCGGGAGCGAGGGAGAGCGACTGAGGGGGAGCGAGAGAGAGGGAGAAATGCGCACACACACACATGCACACGGCCCGGTGCATATTTATGCATGTTAATGGATATGGAAGCAAGTAATCTATTGTCCGCATATTAAACATGGCGCGATAGAGACACCAACACATGCACACAAACACCCTCCACTCACATGCCCTCACACACACAGCCTCCTCTCGCTCACTCACTCACTCACTCACTCACAACCCCTCACTCATGCCCAGACCCTGACGTCGCCATCAACGCCGGGCGGATGTCGAGCTCTCGGTCGGCCGGGCAGTGGACGAGGTTTGGCATTGATCGATATGCGATGAGGACGTGGACGACGGCGACGAGGAGGAGCGACAGCCGAAAGCTTTTCGCCCTCATTTCGGCCGGGGCGGCGGAACGACGGGGCATCGGGCAATTAAAACGGCTCGGCGGCCGGCGGAAGGGGCCTGGGGAAAGACGAGGGCCGGTGGAAAAGAGGAGAGCTAACGGGCTGGTAATAGATCTGGGCTCATTAGACGGCGGCGACGACGGCGACGGCCCTGGCCATGATGGATGGGCAGGTGCTGATGGCGGCCACTCCTCGCCTCGCCTCGCCTCGCCACGTCACGGCCCGGAGTCAATTTGGAACCTGCTGCCTGTCGTCCGAGTGAGGAGCCGGCCGTGCATCGTTCAAGGCCCAATAAATATTCGAGGCTGCAGCCCCCGGCGCTGACTCCTCGGGTCCGAGGCTAAGAAATTCCATGCATTTGCCATGAGCTCCCGGAGGCCGTCGTCCCAAGGTCCTCTTCCTTTCTCCCTCACTCTCTCCCGCCTCCCTCACTCGCTTTCCCTCTCGACCCCCTGGACCTTCCTCGTGGACCGTGACAATAACTTTTAACCGTCCTCATTGTTGCTGCGATTAAGGCCTTGCCTTGTTGTTGGTGTGATTGTGGCTGGTCCTGTGGTTGTTGGTGCTGCTACTACTACCGTAGTTGTTGTTGTTGTTACTACGGTTGTTGTTGTTGTTGCTGCACCCAATCATGCCCAGCATTTTAAACACCGAACACAACCTAATCCCCAATCAATTGTGCATTCAAGCAGGATTTCCAATTCTCCACCGGCCCTCGACCTGCCGGCCTCCAGGGCCAGGACGGCAGCAACAACAACAGCAACATGTCGACCAACAACCAACAACAGTGGCAGTGGCTGTGGCAGCATCGTTGGCAACACATCCCGAAAATTCACACCATGAACGGAAGCGGACGAAACGAAGCAAAAACAGGCGGCTCCGGGATTTTCCACAGCCTCTCTCTCTCCATCTCTGCCTGTCCGTCTGTCCGTCTGCCCATCAGAGCCATCCATCCAGCCGTCCATCCACCAGCATTGACAATTCTTTATGAGATTATCTGTAGCTATCGAAGCATTCACGAAATCCGTCGTCCCCCCGCCATCGCCATCGCCGATGCCGATGCCGATGTCCCGTCCTTCCCGCCCTTCTCTGGCTCTCCGGTCCATCTGGCCGGCCATCCATCTGCCCAGCTGTTGGGCGCGAGTGGCCGAGGGAGGGAGAGCGGGAAAGAGAGGCAGAATGCGGCGACCGATGGCGAGCGGGAGACAGATATTTCATTTTCGTCCTGTGTCTGCTGTGAAATGACATCATCATCGAAGCCGCATGCGAGCCTCGTTCGCTCCCTCTCGCTCACCCGCTCACTCGCTCACCCTCTCGCCCTTTCGCCCCTCTGGTGCTGTGGTCTGGCGACCAGGCCGATCGCCTGGTTGTCGGAACTCGAGCTCGGCCGGCCCTCGCCCCGCTGCACGAACTACATACGTCATTAGGTTGCGTATTTCCTTCCTCGTTGTCTCTGTCGCTCCCTCCCTCCCGCGCTCGCCCTCTCTATTGCTCTCTCTCGCTCTGCCCTCAGCGCTCTGCCGTCTGTCTGCGGGCCTGCGAGTGTGTGCGTGTGGGCATGAGGCATGCATCAAGTGCAATATTGCTCTTGTTTTGTTATTGTCGTCCTCGTCGTCGTCGTCGCCGTCGTCGTCCTTCGTGTTGTTGTCGTTGCTCCCGTTGTCCTTGTTGTTGCCCCCTGTCCCCGCTCGCTCCTCGACCGCTCCCCGCCGCCTGGGCCGTCAAAAGTCTATGGCCAGGAATAAATCATTGGCATGCAGCGCATTAATCATCGAGTGAAGGCCTGTTTGGGGTCCGGGCGGCGACGGCGTCGACGGCGACTCCGAGTCTGGCTCTGTCTCTGGCCAGAGAGCCGGTGGCAGGGCTGAGAGTGTGCAACAGGGCGGTGCGTCGCCCCATGACCATCACCTCCATCACTTCCGCCAGCTCCACAGCCTTCGCCTCCGGCACCTCCATCGCCTCCTGCGCAACCCCACCCAGTCAGCCGTGCAGATGTTTCTCGACATGTGTCCAACAAAGGCTCGCCTAACAAGATGCATTCCTTTGTTCCAGCCAGTTCGGTTCACATCGGCTCAGATTCCTCCACTGGCCGCCGCCGCCCCTCGGATGTCGATGCGGTCTCCGGTGGCGGGGCGGGGCGTGCCGTGGGCTCGGAGGCTGCCAAGTAGAACGATTTAATGGGCTCCGCATGGAGCGCGTTACCGGCTGGAAATGAATTTGCTTTTCCCCGCGCCCTCGCCCTCGCCCTGGCCCTCGGTTCCCATCGGCCGCCTCCACCGCAGAATCGGCCCAAAGGACAGGACAGCAAAGGCTCGACTCGACTCGACTCGACTCGTCCATCGCCGATCGATGGAGTGGACGAAACCACGACTGGATTGGAGTCGATGTTGCGAGACCGGCACAGCTCCATCTGCCTCCATCTGCCGCAAACTCCCACCAATCCCTCCCGTCCTCTTCCTCTCCCTTCTTTCCGCTGCGACTCCGACCGAATTCCCGACGAGGCCGGGCGGCTGCGACGTGTTAATCGTCAGGGCGCTCGACGGCTCCCGACCCGTCCTCTCTCCCTTCCGCGCCGCCCTCTCCTTCCCCGTGGCTCTGTCTCCTTTCTCTCGGCCCTTCTTCTTCCCTCGGCCTCTTCTCCCCAGGCAAAGTAAATCGTTTTCGCACTCCCTAAGAATGTCAGCGGTCGCAGGGACAGCCCGAGGCCGCTCGATCCGGGCCCCTGCTCCCTGGCTCCGGCCCCACCAGGGTCTCGCTGCTCCTCAGCAGGAAGTGCTTATCAATGAAATCGAAGCCGGGTCCATGGCGCGGACGGACAGCGGACGGCGGACGAGGCACGGACGGCCGGCGGATGCTCGGCTCGGGCAAATATTTGCGTACTTTTTGCGCTGCGTCTTCCTGTTGTGCCAGCTAATCGACCGGCCTATCAGCGCCAGAGACCCGAGCCGAAGCCGCCGGCCGCCGTCCCTCGACCCCGCGTCCTTTGCAGCGAGGCGGCCGGAAGCCCTCGAGCGCCCACCGCACGGCCGACGATGGCGACTGCGATTGCGGACGGGGCGCGGGCGGCGGGCGATGGACCAGGCCGTGGTCGGGATGCGGGGAGCCTACGCCGCGGGCGCTGGGGTCGGGGGTCGGGCCTGGCCGGGCGCTGGGGCCGGCTCTGCTCAGGCAATTAAAACTTTTGGACAAGATCAGCGAGCACGAGCCGCGAGCGATGCGGAGTCGGGACAGAGATAAACGACGAGGTCGGAAGGAGTGGGACCGAGTGGGAAGGGAGTCGGGGGGAAAGAGCGGGAGTGAGTGGGAGATGGTGAGAGGTGGAGGGGTTGTGGGCAAATACAAATCAAAGCATACCGGGGGGCGCGCCGGCTCTGATTCGGCTTTGTTTGCTCTCGGTTTCCGTCGCCCTCGGACTCTTTGGCATTTCTCGCTCCCTCTGTCTCGCTCTTCCCCTCTCTTCTCCGCTCTTCACCCCCTACCTCGCCCCCTCTCCGCCCCCCCTGCTCTCTGTTATCTCTGCGTCCTGCGGTCAAAATGTGCGACTGCAGCTGCTACAACCAGTGTTTGTTGTCGGCGTCGTCGTCGTCGTTGTTGTTGCTGTGGCTATTGCTGCCGGTTATGATGTTGTCGGTGGCAGCAACAACACCGACAACAACAACAACAACAACGACACCAACAGCAACTATTTTGACGCTGTTCGACATGGAGCCTTCGCTGGGAACACAAAATAAAACAAGATCGAGGATGAAAAGAAATAAGCAAAGGAAATTTATGTAAAAATCATAGAAAGGAAACCGAGCGACAGCTGCTTCCCGAGCTGTTGTTGTTGTTGTTGTTTTTGTTGTTGTTGTTGTTGTTCCCGTAGTTGTTGTTGTCACCGCCTTGTTGTTGGCGCTTTTGCATCTATTGTTGAACAACTGCTGCCACAGTGGCTGCTCTGGTGTTGTTGTGGGTGTTTTTTTCAACCTCTTTTCCTTTTCTTTGTTTTCTCCTCTATTTTCTTGTTCTTTCTGTTTTGTTTTTTGTCCTTTTTGTGGGTTTTTTCTGCCCTTCTTCTCTCTTTTCCTGCTCAGCCCCCACAACTGTTGAGCTCCGGGCGAAAGTTTCTCGTTCGCATTTGCGAAGAACATTTATAAATACTACTAGAAACATGTAATCTGATAAAATTCGAGTCGTCTCGGAAAGGAAATCAAAAAGAGACGGGAGGAGGGCAACATTGAGAGAGAGAGAGGGCGATGGGGAGCCATTGAAAGAGCTTTAGACAGGCAGAGCGAGCGAGAGGCGCCTCCAGGGGTCGATTTGAAGCGACAGCGTTTTTTCCACCCCCCGCCCACGACTTCCGACGAATCACGGCTCGGCTCGGCTCGGCGCGGGAAACTTTGCGGACTCTCCGCAAATATCTCGGGAATCCCCAGCCCAGGACTCGGGGTTCGAGGCTCGACGTTGCGACGGCGACCGCTCCGAGCTGCACCTGGCTCTGATGTCGCTAATCAGAAGAAGAAGAAGAAGAAGAAGAAGAAGGAGGAGGAGGAGCTCTCGAGGCCCCACTGGAGGGGTTTCCCAGGAAAGGGGGCGAGTGCGAGTCCAGTCGAGTCCAGCTCGCGGAACTCAGGAAGCTTTCACTGCCTTCGAAATGTGCAACCGAGAGCGAGGTCTGCGAATTCGAGGAGATAATAAAAGAGATAGTAAAAAGATCGTAAAACAAAAAGAAAAAAAAAAAAAAAACGCCACCGTGGAGGGGGACCTGAAAAGACTGAAATGCGAGGGAACAAAGGCGACGATAGAGATGAAATTAAAGAAAATGCAGGGAAAACCATAGGGAAAACGGCAAAAAATTTGAAAACCAACAACACACCAATACCCACGAGTAGGAGGGGTGGAGGGGGGGGGGGGCTCGGAGTCGGCGGAGGAGGAGAGGAGGAGCAGGAGGTGGAGGTGGAGGAGGTGGAATGCTAAAAATAGCACAATCCGATAATGGCC